>PVJA010027278.1:0-28766 GCA_004027025.1 Myocastor coypus
AGGAGGAGGAGGAGGAGGAGGAGGAGAAGAAGAAGAAGAAGGAGGAAGAAAAGAAGAAAAAGAAAAAGAACTAACTGTAAACTATTGCTCAAGCATTTGCCTGTAACAAAATCAGGAAAAGTGTGTCCATCCATTTCAATCAAGGCAGCTTAAGGAAAAGACATAACACCTAAGGACAAACATCACCTACACAATCATACTCTAATCTGTAAGTCCACAGTTTAGCAATGAAGCCAGTTCTGAGAGAAAGTTCAAAAGTAGGATTCCTTCCTGAGCCTGACAAAGTATGTACAGCTTTGACACAAATACATAATGGAAAGCATATAAAAGTCAAATGTATACATAAATACTGTGGATCAACTATTTTTATTTTTCCAGTTCCTTTGAAATGGTGATGTGACAATTGGTATGTAGGAAACGGTAGGGAGTGAAGGATAAGACACAAGTTACTGAGTGGAGGAGGGGGAGGAGGCAGAGACAATGGAGCGCAAGATGAACCCACCTGTACCGGATGTGATGGGAGCTTAAGGATCACCAACTACTTGAGAGATGTGTTCACATCTACAAGTCTTTGGAATGTGAGGTCTATTTGTATCTGCGAAAGTTCACAACTTGAAAGTTCTTAAATTGGAGACTTACTGTATTTAGCCATGTGCCACATGCAAGATATGACTGATATATACAGTAAATGTTTAAATTGTATTTAAAAATTATTATGGTAAAGCATACATTGCCTTTAATTCCCTTCAGAGCTTCCCCCTCACTTCACAGCCCCTCACTGTGAGGCAGTTCTTGAGGCCTTCTTTTGTGTCCTTACAAAGTGTGATCAAAAATGCAGAGGCTGCTGGTGGGTGCCATGCCACAGAAATGCAGGCTCACACAACCACTGCCACCATGTTTACTGTATCTGGCACTGTGGGACTTCTAGCTCCTCCCCAAAGTCAAAATTATTATGAAAGATTTTGAAGATTCAGACATCAAGACAGCCAACATAGGACAACTAAAGACAATTATGAGAGAGGACTTCGAAGACCACCTCAGAAAGTGGTAGGTGTGAAGGGTAAGTATGTTCCCAGCAAAGGGTACTTTGAAGAATATTAACAGCAATGCCTTTTGCTATCATTTTATAATTTTTTAGTTTAAATCCTATTTTCTTATGATGCTTCTTGCATATCTCCTTGACCAGTTCCCCATGCATACCTTACCTTCTAAAGAAACACAAGTCCCAACATATAAAAAATTAGTAAGAAATATGCACATATCCACCAAAGAAGATGACCAGAAAAAACTTTCTACATTATCAGAGGTAACTTGAACTGGAAGTGCATTTTCAGGGTAGAATCTTTGCTTAGCATGGTGAGGCCCTGGTTCAGTCCACAGCACCACCTCCCAAAAAATCAAAAACTAGCAATTGTCAGGAACGATTCTTATAATCATCAATTACATTGCACACTCACATATGGGACCAAGATCTGATAAGTGCTAGGTCCACATCTCTTTTTGGCCTCACCTTCATTTTTACAACTCAGGGGCTAGGTGACATTTTTAATCACAATTTGTAACTAAGCCTTTTGGTCTAAATACCTAGAGCCAAATGATCTTCTAACCCAGGTATCCAGTGACCTGCCCCCTGAGGAAGGGGCACCTATATTTTAGGAGGCTAATACTAGAGCTTTCCTAATGTGTCATTAGAGGACAATTTGTAGTTAATACACACACACACACACACACACACACACACACACACACACACACACACTTCCCAATCGTAATAACTCAATCCAACGTGGTGGTGCAGGGCAAAAGGCAATGCGTTAATGGAATGCCAAGATTAAGGCAATAAATTTTATGGAACTTTGTCATACTCTCACATCTCAGAGCACTTCATGATAACACCAAAGTCAATCCATCTAGTTGAGTTAATAATTAGTTTAAATCTGTTACAGGTTAATGATGCATAGACAAGGCATCCCTGGTACATGATGATACAGCAAATCTGTGACAATTTGCAGATAATATTTTGCCCTGTCTTTCATTTTTATTTCTCACTCTGATCAGAAAAGAAAAGTCCATCTAAGAATAAACACTCAAGGTCTGCATAAAATAGGCTCTCTTCAGAGGGGAGGGAAGCCATCTCCCAAGAAAGATAATGGTCTAGGGAAGATTACCCAGAGGTTAAGACAGGTACCTGGCCACTTCCATATTTTTATATTCCCACGTGTCACAAAACATTTTAAATGGCAAAATATGTAGCTTATGTACTTCAATGTTTACATGTAATGCCAAGATACAATTATGCTATGGTTTTGGAATGCACATTGTATATTATTTTACTGAGCATTATACTCAGTGAAATGTGGTAGTAAGTTGGAAATTTTCAAATGGATGTTTCACTTTCAATGCAGCCAGGGAACAAAATTTTATCTATAAACTCATTGGGAGATACCATAAATATTTAACCTTGGGTCAAATGATCTGCCAGCCCATGTTTCTAGTATTCTATCCCTCCGAGTAAGATTCTGAAGTTTACTTAGGGATTTATTATATGGACAGGGCCTTTCAGTGTCAATTACATAAAAAGTAAAAATATGTGACACAAAACATCACAAACACTCAGACATCTATATATTTGTAGCTATACGAAGATCATGCCCCAACACCAAACACATCAAATGCAAATGCACTATAATTAAGAAAAATTTAGCAACCTAGGTTTCAAAATTTATTAAGATTAAAAATGGGCTAATGATTCAAATGTTTTCATGATAATGAAAGAAAAAGAAGGGAGTGGATAAAAGGAGAGGAGATTCTTCCAGGAGAGAAAAGTCTGAGCTCTGGGGCCCAGCCTAGAGACTGCCTAGAAGGACTGCAACAGGTTCTCAACCTGGCTGCCTGCATCATCCAGTTGTGCATAGGAAGAAGTAGATATATGCTGATGATAAAGTTGCATTTATAAATTAGGCACAGTCAGTGAATAACAAAAATTAAAAGTAATAGAATGGGACAATTAAAAGGATATACTCTAATAGAAAATTTAACTGTAGGAATTATTTCTGAAATTTTCCCTTAATATTTTTGGGTGGAGATGGACAAACCAAAACCACTGATAAAAGTAGACTACTGTGTGGAAGGATCCATCCAGCCCAATTAATCCATCTTTCTGAAGGTGTCTAAAGGTGCCAGATATTTCAAGTGTGCAGCCAGGACTGACAGCCTCATGAGGCAAGGGAGTCGAGCACTGAGGAAAGAAGCTGTGATGTGGGAAGAACTCCAATGACCAGGATTTGAGCCAGACCAGGTGCATTCCACACCTGAGCTGGTACAGACCAGGGGGAGGGAAGCAGAGCTAGGTCCTTTCGTGGCTTACTGAAAGACTAAAGGAAAACAGCTGTCTGTGGTAGAAAGGACATTTAGGCAATGAAGATTTAGTAAGGTAAATTCAGACAACATTCTCCACACTAGACTGCACAAGAGTGCTGCCTCCTTACTGTAAAGGATGTGTTTAAACTTTCCCACAAGAATGTCACTGTATGTAGCAAGCAGGTCACATCTCTCTGTGTGCCATGTGGCCCAGGTGCCTCTCTCCTCATTCAGAAAACATCCTAAGTCCCTGCTGGGCCTGACCTGCCAAAACATAGTGGCTTGCTGCTCAAAGTGTGTGCCCCAGATCAGCCATAGGTGCTGTAGGACGGACGTGCATTGTGAAATGCTGACTCCTCAGCCTCAGTGCAATCCCCTTAATGAGAACGAATATTTTCAACAAGCCTCCACATAACCTAAATGCACATTAAAATGAGGCGGATATTGACCTGCAGCTGGGATCTGCCAGCCTTGCCTACCTACCTACACAATTTCTCTGGACCAACCTCAAGTACTAACCTGCCCCTGGGCATAGCCGTTCTAGATATTCCTCTAACACCTTGGAACACTCCTGGGCCCTCTTAACTAAATAAGCACTCTCTCCAGGCATTAGTAAGCCTCATTATTTCCCTGGCCTTCCTTAGATTATTGTTCACACTATCTCCTCCATTTAGATCTCCTTAGTCCCAATAACAATGGAAAGAATGTTCTCCACCCACTCCATCCTTCCTGCTTGTTTCACTCCCCTCCCCAAACCTGCTGCTTCCTTATTCCATATCCACAGTACATAACCACCATTTGACATATTTTGTTTCCCACAGATTTGATTATTTGTGCTCTGCCTATGGTAGATCACAAAATATAGCCACAAGTGATTTGCAGATCTCTCTACCAAGAGATGAGATAACTATCTCCATGGCCTGAACTTCCAGTGGCTTGTTTTGACCTAGAGGATGTTAGCATGCAGATGAAGCAGAAATTGAAGGGGGATTTGCACACTGATGGTTCTTCTTTCTGGCTGTTAAGAGACCTCATTACTGTGTGAAGAAGCCCCAGCTAGCCTGCTAAATGATAAGTCACACGGCCAAGCACCCCAACACATGACCTAAGCCACCAGTCAGTACCAGCCAACAGGCACAGAAGTGAAGCCATTCTAGGCTAACCTGGCCCTAGCTTGCTGACAAAGAGCCTACCACTTAACTTACAGCCTCACAAGCCATAATGATTATGACATTAATCCAGTTAGTTCTAGGCAATTTATGCTGATACACTCCTCCTATGGGTGTATAAATTCCTAGAATGCAGGGTGTATTGTGCCCTGGATAGTGCAGGGCTCAGCACAATGTGGGTATTCTAAAATATGTCCAGCAAATACAGAAAGATACAAAGATGGCAAAGACACACTTGCAAGTGCAACGTACAGGCCACAGAAGCCTCTGGAGTTGAGAGACACTGGAAAAACGGGAGAGAGCTTTTCTTAGTTCACCTTAACGTTTGCGCTTTCAGAGTTAGGTTGAACAAAATAAAATTTTGACTACTTGCATAAAAGAATATTTTGGCAAACAACAACAAAAACCTGCACCCTCTTGCACTGCATCAAATATTTCCTGCACAGTTGTAAAATCATGGTACTTAACTTGCCAAAGGCTGCATAATCATGTGACCTTTAGAATATTTTTCACATTATGAAGCACTTACTCTCTGCATTTTAAGTTATCCCAGTTTTTAGCAGATCATAACTCGACGAACCAAATCACCGCATGTTGCTTCAATTTCATCTTGCCAAGGAAGAAAAATCTGCTGCTTTGGATTCATTTCAACAGTTGGAAGTGCAGGCAATCACATTTTACATCTCAGCTATGCCCCCGCTGTGTCCACATCACATAAATCAGTGAGTTCAAGACGCCCCCATGTTGTGAGGCTGGTTCTCTAACAACTACAGCACAACGGCCACCTACCGGAAAGGGGCCACAAGTGGAAGCAGCTTCTGCAGCACTGGGTGGTGTCATAATGCTGAAAGGCACAATGTGGCTCTCAGGAGGAGCACACCCCAGCTCTGCTGGCAAGCAGGAAGAGTGCTCTAATAAAAACTTTTTTTTTTTTTTTTTTTTTTTTAATACAAGGTCTCACTGTGTTGCCCAGGTTGACCTCAAATTCCTGGAGTCAAGTGACTCTCCTGCCTCAACCTCTCAAGTAGCTAGGCCTATCTAAATAATCTTTTATAGTGCAAAATTAAATTATCTTCATTTGAGAGGGAAAAATGTAAGAAACTGCAGCACTAAGTTCTTGTCTTCCTGGAAAAAGTGGAAAAAAACGAATTTTCTAAAAAGGGTCACTGGTCATTAAAAGTTACTGCATACCTGAGTTCATACAATAAGCCTCATTTGAGAAAGGCCATGGCCGCTAAGTGACAAGAGACCAGGAAAGTGACCCTGGGGACAGCTAAGTTCGAGGATCTTCAGGATTCCTTTTGAAAGAAACAAATCGCCTCTCAATAACAAAGTCACCAGTACATACCATTGCAAAGACCCAATAGCTGAATTCTGATTTTTTTATATACACAGCTATTAATTTGATAATGAATCAAACATAAACAGAAGATCTCTGAAGTTCCCCTATTAGATCACAGGGTCCTGATCAAGAGTATGACATACTTTTTTCTTCTCTTTCCATCGCACACCTTAGCCTATATTGTATACCAGGCTAAGGAAAAAACTATCAAGCCTGGACATTGGTTATTAGTCAGAATGGAAAAGGATTCACAGCAATAACAAAAGACCCTAGGAAACTGAGCAACCTGAGCCATACAGGCTTATCTGTATCACATGCTATAGGTGGATGGGGATTGGGTGGGAATGAGCGCTGCTCACAAGAACCCTCAAGGACTAAGAATCCACCATCTAGAACTCTACCAATCATCCAGGCAGATACTGGGTCACCACAAGTCACTCACTGCCTGTTAATGAAGGGATATATACCATTTCTATATACAGTTCACTGCCCAACAGAAATCAGTACCCATTTAATCACATCCCATTGCCAGAAGGAGAAACAAGTAGGTAATAGACAGAACTAGTGACTGCTGTGGGCTCTCTGCCCTCCTATCCCTGCTATTGCCACTTGGCTGCTGCAGAATGGACTGCTAAGGGCATGCGAACTGCAGAGCATGCTTCTAGGAGCCATTTGGGACACGAAGATGAACCGCGAATTTTAGGGAATTATTAATGGGAAAGGTGAGATGATGGATGGATAAATGGATGGATCAATGGATGGGTGGATGGATGGAGGCTGAGAGACTGATAGAGAGGGAGAGAAAGGAAAAAAAGATTGCCTACAAAGTGAAAATGCCAAATGCCAATAAAATTAAGTATGCAAGGCCTAGAACAATTTAAACACTGGAGGTTTTAACCACAGGTGATTTCATCTGAGGAAGTAACATCTGCAAAAGTCATAGTACAATGACAGCAATCTGGACATGGGGATATCCACAAAAAAACAAGAACTAGCTTAGTGAAGGGAGAAAAGCAAAACACAGCAGTCCACATGCAAAGCACGGCAAAGTGACTGGGCTGAATGATGTTTCCAACAGTGGAGGAGGAGGCAAAAGAGGAGCGGAGGAAGGAGAGGAAAAGGAAGAAGTCTTTTTAACCAGTGGAAAGGAGCCAGCAAGATAGCTCAGTGGACTAAGTGTCTGCTTAGGCAAGTACAGGGACTAGGGTTTGATCCCTAGCACCACATTCTGTGCCGGTCCTGCCTCCAGGCATACCAAGCCAGCTACTAAGACCAGATGTTGTGGTGTACATCTGTAATCCCAGCACTGGGCAGGCTGAAAACAGGAAGATCACTGTAAGTCCAAGCTGCAAAGTGAGACCCTGTACCAAATACATACATAAGAAAAAAAATAACCAATGAAAAGGAGCAGACAGAGGAGAAAACTAAGGACTTGTGCAATAACCCAGACAAAGATTGACAATAATCTCTGATACAAGGACCCATCACAATGAAAAGGAGGTAAGATCTCTATTCTGAAAGCATACTTCCCAAGGAAAAACTCAGTTTTCCCATTCCTTTTCAGCCAACCCAGAAAACAACTCTTGTTTCTTCTATCTGCCTGAGCCTGAAGGTCTGGTCATTTGAGACTTGCATCTGATAAAACCAAATAGGTCAGATGGGGAGACCCATCTCAACTGAGAGTTGGGCTCCAGGCCATGTCCGACCAAGAGAATGTTCTTTGTGTAATTAAACAGAGTTAACTCCCAGTGAATATTTGTTCTATTTGTCCTTAGTTTGTTTCCTATCTCCAAGGATATTTCTGAAGCCACTCCTTAAGGACTAAGCTTCAGGGTTTAATTTATGTCTGTTGGTTCTGGAGTCTATACTCCCTCTTCTCCTACAGACTAAATTTCAGAGTTTTGGCCACCAAAAAGGCCAATCCAGGTTGGCCCTGCCATGAACCTGACCATCGCAAGAGTCTACTGCTTGATCTATACAGAGTTTTAGGGCCCTCCACGTGAACTGAATCTGCTTACTTTCGCTACCCCTACTACTGCCATGCAGAAAAAAAGATCTGCCTATGATCTTAAAACTGTTTCTTACTACTGTCCAGGTTTTCATTGGGAAAACTCTACATCACTTTTCTCAGTGTTTCAGTAGTCATCTTCCACTGGCATCTTCAGGGAAATGATCACAGCCAGCAGGGCCCATGCAATTCCCTGGGACTCACAGAAAAGACAGCCTGTTTTCAAGATGAGCTGGGACTTGGCTAATGGATGCTACCACGCTGAGCACTCTGATCCTCACACAAGGAATGCTCATGCTCATAGAAGTCAACAGCAGAGAGAATGACCCTTTTGGCAATGCCAAGGTCTGAAACACAAAAAGATAGGTGCTAGGCTATTTTTCAGGAAGCCTGAGCTTTGGAGTCCACACACCCATGGCTCATCAATCCTAGATCACTTCTTTTTACTCTATCACTCATAAAACATGCCACATAGTAACTAGCCTTCCTTAACTGAGTAGTTTGTAGAACATATTAGAATTTTTCTCTGGTATTCATGTTTATTTCATATATATCTGTGAAATACTTAAGGTGTCAGCCAACACCTTATCAAAATCAACACTAAATGATTTCTTTCATAAGTCATGATATCATGCTACATACTTCTAGTAAGTGCCCCAAAGAAGATGAAGGAAGGAAAGTTTAATTACACTAAATTCCCCAAGAGAAATTTAGGAAAGCCACTATGGGAATCAATGAATTGAAAAGTCACAACCATTTTACTGATACCTCTATCTTAGTTATACTTCTGGAGCAAGGTATAGGTAAAGAGGCGAGATTTGAGGAGGCAATTTCCAGAAGAGCAATGGACCCAGTGAATATTCCAAGTGGAAAGACTGGCACAGAAAAAAAACAAGGCATTGGAAGTAATAGCTGCGGAACAGAGGGAAGTGCAGCTTGACTGCATTAAGTGACAGAACAGGAGAGAGGATGAGGAAAACACTCAGGGCAAGCCCTTAAAAGGCCAGGGAAAGAATTTGTTTTACTGTACCAGGCAAATGGGAATCACTCACAGCTTCAGAACAGAGCAGCGCAATCACCCAAACCAAACTTCACATCTGCCCTCTCAGCTTCAAGCCCCTAACCACACTGTGTACACATGGGCTCCTGCCCCTGTACGGGCATGTCCCACCATGGGCCACACTGTGAGGGCTCCTCACTAATTTTCCCATGTCTCCTCAGCACTCCCTCCCTCATGTACCTCCTCAATCAGCCCTCTGAAAGGAGTTCTCACTCCTGGTTACTTTTAGCCTACTATATTTTGTCTCCTAATAGCACTTGTAATTTGAAATTCTTGCATACATTTTATTACCAGCTTACAGCTTGTCTCTTTTCTCCATAATAGGAGCTTCATATAAGAGAGAAATGTATAAGACTGTGCCTATAAGAATGACTAACAAATGACAGGTATTCAACAACTATTCTTAACAACTTCATGAAAGTTTAGTAGACCTATCATCTAACTACATTTAAGGATATGTCCAATGGCTCTTAGCATGTTCTGAGTTTTAGAAAAATTACTATGATCAGTTTTAGAACAATTCTTTCACCCCAGAAAGTAACTTCATCCCTATAAGCAGTCACTTCATCTCCCATCAGTCCTTCTAATTCTAAGTGACCACTAACCTCCCTCCTGTCTCTAGAGACTTACCAATTCAGAACATTTCATATAAATGAAATGGTATAAGTAGCTTTTTGTGAATGGCACCTTTCCCCTAGAATAGCACTTTCAAGATGCATCTATATTGTAGCATCGCATGGTAATATCCCATGGCATGGATACACCATCAGTTGTTTCCAAATTTTATTATTACTATTATGAATAATGCTGCCACAAACATGTGTCTGCAAGTTTCTGGGTGGGCAAATGATTTCATTTCCCTCGGCCACATCTGGTGATAGAATTCTTGCTTGGGTCATGCCAATGGAAGGAAATAAAGACTATTTTCCAGGGCAGTCACACCACTTTACAGTTCCAGTCACAGTGTGTGAGGTTCTAATTTCTCCACATCTTCAATGCTTGTGATTATCTGTACTTTTTTAAATAATTATGGCCATCCTAGTGAGAACAACTCATTGCAGTTTTGCCTTGTACTTTCCATGACTAATCATACTAAACATCCCTTCTTATGAATATTATCCATTTGTATCTCTTCCTTGGAGGAAATATTGATTCAGACCAGTTGCATCCATCCCTAACTGGACAACTGTTCTTTTGTTAATCATCGTAAAAGTTCTTGATATATTTTTATGAAGTTCTCCATCACATGTGATTTGCAAATATTTGCTACTCCCACTCTATAGATTCTCTTTTCACTTTGTTGATAGTGTCCTTTGATAATAACTTTTATAAACAAAAATCAATGAATACTAAGGTCTTGCTATGCAGTTCTGGCTGGCTTTGAGCTCATTTTGTAATCCAGGGTGGTCTTGAACTTACAGTGATCTTCCTGCCTCAGCCTTCCAAGTATTGGGATTATAGGCATGCAACTACCATACTTGGCTCTAATGAATACAATCTTTTATGACAAAGAAATCCTGTGACCTTCTCACAAGTCTGTGATAAAATTAGGAAGAGGGTAGGACATAAAAGGGTGACCCAAGTCACCTGTACCCTGTTCACAGTCTTGCTCAGTGCTTCCCAGGACCATCCACATCTTGAAACAAGCACAGCATCCTACAGTCAGTTAAAGAAAGTCATTTTAAAGTAAACTGGCTCATGAGTACCAACTCAATAGAAAGATATACCATGCTTCTAAAAAAATAGACACCTGGCCTGTGGATGTGGCTCAATGGCACAAGTGTTTGCCTGGCAAATGCAAAGTCCTGAGTTCATTTCCTGGTACTAATAAGAAACAAACAAACAAAAAATATGACACATGTCTGGAATCCCAGCATCTGAGAGGCTAAGGCAGGAGGAGCCCAAGTTTGAGCCCTGCCTAAGCAACATAATCACCTAGCAATACTGTATTTTAAAATAAAAAGTAAAAAATTAGAAAAGGAGCTGGAGATGCAGCTCCATGTGAATCCCGAGGCTTCCATCCCAATACAATAAGAAAGGAAATCAATTATTCAATCAAATTAAAACATAAAGAAAAAAAAAAAAAAAGGTTTCATCAAAACCTAGCCTGTAGTAAGTTCAAATTGATCTGCAGTTTAGTTTTTTTCCCATAAACTCTAAAATTGATGACTGCCTTTGACTATAACATGTAAGTTTAATACAACTAGAACAGGCCCACAATGAGCAGCCTTGTGATTACAGACGTTAGTTTACAGAGCTGAAAGCCCTGGGATTATCTGCCCGCTCTGAATTATAAGCAAACTAGTGAGCAATATTCTGCTTTAGTTTGGTTGAGGAACTCCAACTAGAAGAAACCAGGCACAAGCCTAGGAATATGAATATGGAGGGAACAGTATATTTTTACAGCTGTAAGAGCTTCTCAGTATAGAAAAATAGTCAACCTGAAGTAGTCATTACAAAAATATGGGCCCTAAAAAACGCACTCACACATGCTTGTTTGTCATACTGACAAACTGGGAAAGCAAGGAGGCAAGACTCACTTTTAATAAATATTAGTTTCAATGCAGGCTTGGTATCCAAAGTATAATTTTCCTAGGATAGAATTAACTTCTTAAGTAATGCAGAAAAGGCTATAATAATAACTCAATGCTTCTTTTGTGATGCTAACCCTAAATTAACATACCGATTAACATACAAACGCAAACAACATTAATCTAATAATACATAGAGCAATCTTAAAATGTATTATGAAGAGAGCAATCTATGAATAATTTTATAAAACCTATAT
The DNA here is from genome assembly GCA_004027025.1 of Myocastor coypus. Taxonomy (NCBI): domain Eukaryota; kingdom Metazoa; phylum Chordata; class Mammalia; order Rodentia; family Myocastoridae; genus Myocastor; species Myocastor coypus. The sequence continues at coordinate 11,728 of PVJA010027278.1, forward strand.
TTAAAGAGGCATCTGTACTCTTATATGGTGTTAAAGTTTAGTAAAGCAATATATAAAAGCCATTCATTGTGCTTCATTGTGCTATACAAAATATGCACACAAAGGGCAGAATATGTTAAGTTAATAAATTATAGTTATAATGAACTATTATAATACAGAGATGGAAAGAAACCTTTGTGACAGTCTTAGCAGAAAGTAAACCTAAAATGTGACATAGTATATGACATTTTTAAAACATCCTTAAATATTATTTCTGCTTTTACACTCCCTTCTCTGCTTACACTGTTTCTTGTCTATTCAGCGCTCCACCAACCTTCAGATTTTAAGTCAAATAAATGATGGCACATTTGAGAGTTGAAAGAAATCACCCAGCTGCCTGTCTTTATCCCTAAGTTGGCACAGGACCTGCAGTGCAAATAAAAGCACGCAGCTGTGCAAGGCAGAGATAACGTCTACATGTATCCATGGAGAACTGATCCACAGCAGCTATACCAGCCCACCTTACTTGGAATCCTAGTCTTACCACACTGACAACCCTACAGAGAGCCTGGCCTCAGTTTCTAGCCTCTGTCCAACCCACTTGCCCTCCCCTACTCTCTCTCTCCGGGTGGCTCACGTGTGCAGCCACACCTTGCGCCTCATGGTCAAGGGCAACAGCTCTAGTGAGTAGCTTCCAAAAGCCCCTCTGAGATAGCACTAATCCTTCCACCTCTCCAGCTATTGTCAAACTGTCCCTCTGTGTCCATCTTATTTTGGCCCTTATAGCCCTGCTTTCCTTTTCATCTCTAAGCTCTATTTTGGTCATGCTGTCCTCCTCAACACCCCAACACTAGTCAGTCATCCCACAGCTTGTAACCTTGGATCCTAGAACTGGTTGCCCTTGTTTACTAGTTGCTCTACCTTCTTCTCACACTCATCAATTATAACTGTCTGTTGTGTTCTAACCACAAGCTCATGAATGTTAGTGAGAAAAGAACCAAATAATGCAAAACCATTACATCAGGGGTTCCTTTTCATTACTCATTCACTTGGTCACTATTTACCAAGAACGGATGAGCAGCACTGCTATGTGGCAACTCATTTTTACAACAACCAATCTCCACTTTGTATTAGAATTTCCTCGGAATGTTCCAAAACACAGGAGCATCCAGGCAATGATTCCACCCAGTGCTGCCTCACTGCAGGTGACTTCCTCCCCTCCAGTGATAAGATTAGGGTCATTCTGCTCCCACATTCACTCCTTTCCACCCAAAAGGAACTCCTCAGACTCTAGTGAACTCTCATTGTGGGATCAGAGGTATTAGGCTTCCCCTCTACAAACTCATCCCTTTCTAACGAAGACTCTTTTCTCCCATCTCTCTGGCTCCATGTACTTGCGTTGTGCTGTAATCCCAGCACTCAGGTGGTTGAGGCAGGTGGACAGAGCCACAAATTGGAGGCCCTCCAAGCTAATTGCAGAGTTCAAGGCTAGCTAAGTACTGTCCAAATCTTTCCATGGTCGCAGCTGCCACTTTCATTACTCACGCACTAGCCTCCCTGCCTGCTACATTCATTGTATACACAGCTACCATGCATCTTCCTCAGCGATGACCAAATCACACTACACTGCCCTGAACCCCACACAGATTACCAGCTATCTTACTGGAGGACATTACAGATAAAACTGTCCTAACTCCTCAGAAGAGAGAACAGCATGATCTGTATGTGACCTGGTGGGCCTGCGTGTTTGCTGACCCAAGAGACCACTGTCTCCTCTTTTGGATCTTCAAACCAATTTCATACCCTCTCTGATCGTGTTACAACTCCCTAGCCCTGCAGTTCCAGTCTTGTATAATACGATGTACAGTGGGATCGCTGCTTGTCCCACAGCTGTTTTCCCTTAAACCACTAACAACATCTCACTTTCCTGTAGGGAGCTGCTCCTCCACAAATGTTGCAATGCTCGCTGAAGGTTAACATCTCCCTGGAGTCAAGGCTGGACATGTGACCCAAGCCAACCCACGCAAGTCCTGTTCCCTCCTGGAAAAAGAGAAAAGCGTTTGCCGAAGTAGGGACATGATCTCACTCAGTGATCAGAACCAACTAAAATCTTTTTCTTAGTGGTTACATTCGACACTGGGTAAAAGAGGTACTAAGAGTCATGCAAGCTTTTGCTACAAGGTGGAAAACACCTGCTTGAGAATGAAGTTGCTATAGGGAGAAATAAATAGTGCACACGAGCACTAACTCTGGCTTTCGGGCTGGATAGACCACAATTAATTTTGAAAATTTTTGAACTGCTTATGTTGGAATTAAGAACTTTCCAGGGAGAAAAGTACAAAAGACATGATAGAAAATATCATATGCACCTCTATCTGCATCAAGGACAGACCCCTAAGCACACTCATTAGTGTCTCTTCAACAAAACAAAATAATGTCATTACTAATGCCATTTTAGGTCAGCAGAGGTGTTATCATGAAAAACATGGGGAGCAGATTAGGTAAGTCTTGAATGCAAGAAGATCTACTTTCTATTTTCAGAACTATACATAAAAGGCAAGTGGATTTTCTAAACCAACAAAATTACTAGGTCTTTATCTGCTTGCTTGTCTATTTAAGGAACAGGACTTGGTTCTTTTTTTTTAAGTATTTATTTATTTATTTATTTATTTATTTATTTATTTGCTTGCTTGCTATAGGGTCTCACTACATATCTGAGACTCACAGCCTCCCTAGCACTAGGATTATAGGCATGCATCACTACATTGGGCTGCAGAGCCAGCACTGAATGCAGTACCAGGATTCAAACTTAAAACCTTGCAGTCTCCAGGTGCTTAGATTGCCAAACTATCTCCTCAGCCCCCAGGAGATGGGTTCTTGACCCTTGCACCTGGCACATTCTTGTGGGCCCACCTGTTTGCTTTTATTTCCCACACATTCACACTGGAGTCAAGTGAGAAAGGTTAAGTTTTGATTTTTCGGATGCTCTTGTAGTCTCTATATTGTGTGCCTTATAAAACCTGGACCGTCACCCAACTTAAGCTGGTTTACACTATGGTGGCTACCACAGCCTCACACCTGGCTCCACTGCTTTTAGGAGAAAACAGAGTCATCTTCCCACAGTGAGTGTAATCATCATGTGCCATAAACATGAACCAATAAAAAAGTACTAATTTGAAAATGGCATCATATAAAATAGCAACCATTACTGAATTCCTGATACTTTGTTTATTGAAATGTCGTATCACTTCTAATGCTAGTTTTCTCTATCACTTATTTGTATTTATTTATTGATTTTCTATTTATTTATTTATTTATTTATTTGGGCTTTTTGAGACAGGGTCTCACTATGCAGTTCAGGCTGGCCTTGAGCTCACTTTTGTAGCCCAGGCTGGTCTCGAACTTGCACTGATCCTCCTGCATCAGCCTCCCGAGTGCTGGGATTACAGGCATGCACCACCACGCCCAGCTACTTATTTGTATTTAAATAATAATAGAATAAAAGAATAACAATAAAGAAAGTACAGAGATCGCTATCCTCTTCTGGGAGATCTCAGTGCTACACTGACTCCTCTTCCTTTAGTCCCCATTATGACACTAGCAGCCATCTAAGAATCTGGAAAGATCACACACTGCTCCAAATGAAAAGGCCTAGGTCCCCTGAGTTCTGCTACTTCCCTTTCAACAGGCTTTGCATCTCCCTACAGAACATATAATGCTCTCTGCTATGTTTGTGTCTAGGTGTCCCCCCAAAGGCTCATGCAGTTACAAGGCAATTAACTCATGATCAAGGGCTAGAGTTCCTTATTTGAAAATTGAGAAACTGAGGGTCCAGTTAGTCAACTAAAGGAAAGGACTTGGATTCTCATTCAAATCTGACTGCTGTTTTCTTTCTTGTTCCATATTCTTCTCAGGATTGACTCAAACTCAAGAGTTTATAGGCACTAATTCTTCCTCCTTGCTACTCTAAGATGTAGAGATGTCATCTATAGAGGTAGTAAGAAGCTGCGCATGTTGGCACATAGGAGGAACACTGAGTTCAAGGTCAGCCTTGACTACATCATGAGAACAAAACACTGTCTCAAAAAAATATTGTGAAAATACTGCACAGTAATTTTCATCATGTGCAAATTTTATTTTGATAAAAATTACATATTAATGAACATGTGCATGTGCCTAAGTATGTGTGCATCTTCCAACAGCATGCATGACTGTCTATAAGCATTTATTTCTACCATGAAAGAAAGCTTTTTCCTCATTAGATTCAATCTGAACTAACTCTGTAACATAATCCCCAGTCACAGTGAGGTCTGCAGATACCTCAGCCTCAGAGAAAAGCCAGATTCCACCTCATATACTGTGAACCAATAGCACAAATGTTCCTCCCTGCCTAGGGAATACTGCTGGGTCAGGACTCCCTCTGTGAGCAAGAGTCAGACATAGCTAGACATTTTCCCGGCATACTACCCTGCTTCTCTGGCTGACCTTTCAGGTTGAAACCTCTGGACACAAGCCCATGAAGGACAGTGATAAGACAAACTCAGCTGCTTTGGAGCTCGTAAAAAAATGCAGTGTTTCATCACAAGTAGACCCCACAAATCCCCGAAGGTCACATCCAAGCCATTCCTTGTCTATGAGGTTAAGGCACTGACCTACTATTGGCAGCCCATGTGCGGAGTGGCTTTTCTAGTCCAGGTTCTCCTGTTCTCCCTCCATCGGCCCCATGGAGAACTCTGTGTGTGAGAGGAGCTGGCCAGGATCAGGGCTGAGGTGTTTGAGTGCAGGGAACCAGACTGTGCAAAACCAGAAGTATCCAAGGGAGCACCCTGAGATCACAGCCTCAATTGTGCCTTTTCTTCACAATGTGCCTAGGAATTCACCAGCAAAGCACAGTCTGCCCTCACACAACCTATCAGATGAAGAATGGAGCCTACTTTGAGTGCCACCTATAAGTACCCACAATGCATTGCCCACTGCTTCGTAGCCTTTCCCGTGCCATGAACCCTAAGGTCAAGCTATCAGCAGAGTCGGGTACTTCAGGACAGCTCTGCACAAGGTTGTTCTACACAAGCATCTCCCCCTACTTAGAAAATTCTTCCAATTTTATTCATACAACCTACATTCATAATTATATAAAATATAAATTTTATATTGCAAATTTTTATTCTCTTTGTCTGGTCTCTGACAAGCTTAGTCTATAAAATGTAATGGGGTACAACAGAAGTCAATAAAAAATAAACTTAGAAGTCAATGAGAGAGACACTACTACAGGAAAGCAGCCATAACTGTTTAGAATTGCACATGAAATTACTTTTAGATTGTTTGTTAACATAGAAAATCAGTTTCCCTGTCCACAAAAAGTTTTCTGATCTTGACAATTTCTGCCTTCCATTTTTAAAATATCTTCCCTTCTCCATTGCTAAATACTGTAAAGTTTTGAGCTCTTTTATCTCAGCCATGTTCCCCTGCTTCTGAGTCACTGCATCCCTAACTATGTACTGAGCAACACACAGTTGATTCACCTTATTATCCAGAGATTTATCATTTTATAGATGAAGGCACAGGGGCTCCATAGGTTCAGTGACTCTCCTGCTTTCACAGCCTGGCAAGGGGTCTCTGTCATTTGCAAATGCACATGCTGCCCCTAGGAACATTTCTCCAATATGGCTTGCATTCGGTTTTATCTTACTGAAGTGAGATACATTATATAGGCGGGGGTGAGTACCCCTGCCCCAACGTTGCTACTGACAAGCCCAGCCTTGGAGTCAAAGATTATGGTCAACTCAGAAGCACAGACATAGCTATGCCATAGCACAAACACTCTGTTCACAGGGGGTCTTCTCCCTGGATTCAAATATCAGGACATTGCCTCCTTAATGTACATTTAGTCAAAACTGAGATCTACAATTAACAATATCTCTAGTCTTGATCTTTCATGTCATTCTCTAACTAGCATTCTGCTACTTCACAAAGTCAGAGCACAGATCAGGGAGGAAGCCCAGAGGCCTCATCCTCCTTCACCATGTAGCCTAAAGCAAGTGCAGTTTGTTCTAGATACTAAAGAGGTGGTAGAGCTCCCAGGAGAAAAAAAAGCAGAACACTGTGCAGCTGACATGATTACCAAGCACGATCTGAGCTGTACTAACATAACAACTACTAACAATGATTACGCTTAGGTACTGCTTCCAATTTTCAAGGCATAACTATTTACAAAAAGGTAAGCAGGTGGTGAAAACTTACCAAAGTTTAATCCTATCTCTATAGCCAAAGGCAAGGAAACACTCCAAATTGTTCGTTCCTGTAAGTCAAGCATATCCTTTTTGCTTATTTGTTTGATTACTTCTAGTGTTACTCTAAACATCCTATCTTTTGGGGGGAAAAAAAAGTATATCTATTGCTGTCTGTAGAAATCTCCAGGCCAGAAATTTTACCTCTAGAGCAGCGGTTCTCAACCTGTGGGTCACAACCCTGGTGGGGGTCAAACGACCAAAACACAGGGGTCGCCTAAAGCCATTCTGAATCATAACTGTAGCAAAACTACAGTTTTGAAGTAGCCACCAAAATTATTTTTTGGTTTGGGGTCACCACAACATGAGGAACTGTATTGCAGGCTCATGGCATTAGAAAGGTTGAGAACCACTGCTCTAGAGTCCTTTAAATGCTAAAATGCTACACAAAACACTAAACTGACATTCCAAGTGGACTATCAAAACTGTACCTTACTAGGATGAAAATTAAGGAACTTATCTGCTTAGAATAGCACACTGAAGATACCAAAAAATCCTGACTTACAAAAACAGAAACTGGTTTTAGTTCCAACTTGCAACACAGGAGACCCCAATCCCAAATGGGTAAAACACAGAACATTCCAGAGAGGTTTGCAAATGAGCTACGGCCCTCAGCTGAACCACACAGTTGGTTTATTGATGGAAAGGAAGAATAACAAAAGGATGTCTAAAGTGTTAAAAGGTCAATGCAGTAAAGGATGAATAAGAAATAAATTTGGCCCTTACACTGCAAGGTTGAACTCAATTTACCACCCCAAAGACTCCACATAATCTTATGCTCCTTTGATCAGCAGAGAAAATGCTTTACACTGCAGAATGGCTGTATTTTTACACGGGTGATGGCATTAATTCAAGGGATCCCCTATGAGCTCGGTAAACCTTCCTTTCCTCATTTGAGATTGTAAAAACTACAATAATGAGTATAAGTAATGCGTATGTAAACTTTCTTCCGGTTCCTTGTTAAACGCAAAACCACAGGTCTCCACCATAAGGCCACTCCAAGGTCAGGTGAGGTTGCAGGACAGGATGCCAATGTTAGGACCTCTAAGTTCTTGGAGATCAGATCTGGATGGCATCTGCTCCTGCAAGTTAGGAAGTTTCTGGGTGTCAACAAGCCAAGGTTTGTTTCAGCCAAATATGGACTGACTGACGTTTGTTTCCAATCCCTTGGTCAAATAATTAGGATTCAGGGAAACAGGATTGTACTTTTTTCCCCTCCTTCCGCACATGGGTTAGAGAGGAATTCCACAAAAGACAGGATCCACAGGAAAATGGGCGGCTTTGCCACTGTCTAGATGGATATCTGTGGCAGCTTGTTCTCTTCACCTGCTGTACCTGAATAAATCAAACAGGGTTGCTTGTACCACCAAGAAAGAAGAAAAACTTACCCTTCTAAATACACCTGGCATTTGGAAGATGCTCAGTGTCGCCTGGGTTATGACTAGAAAGATTAATGGGAGTACTGCACTTGTAGCATTAGCCTTTCCATTCACATAACCTACATGTATGCAGCGCTCACCATGAACCTCTGGATCAAAAAAGGCTGGAACAGATACGTGGGTTTTTACACACACACACACACACACACACACACACACACACACACACACACAGAGTAGAATCAGAACCCAAAAGGCCATGAGAAGCAACTCTTGTATAAATGATGGAGTTTCAGGAAACAAAATCTGGCCGGCTTCCCCAATTTCCTTGGGGTAGTGGAAATCACTTGGCGCCTTGCTCTGGCCTCCCTCCCCCACGCGACTGGTTTTCTGGACTCTGTCCTCTTCCTAGTAGGGCAAAGGACAAGACCTTGTGCTCCAGCTCCTGTAAACCCTCCCGCGGCCGCCAGCTTTTTCCAGACCCAGAGACAGAAGCTCGGGCTCCTCGCGTTGTGCCTCTCCCCAACCCTAGCCGGTCACCGGAGGGGGTGGGCGTCCCCGCCTTTCAGGACCGCAGCACTGGGGCTTCAGAAGCCATCGGTACTCTCTCATTCCCCAGTACCAAAAGATCCCCTCTCTGCTGGCCCTCGTATGGTAGATATGCCGCGAACAGACCCAAAAGCGCGTCCGCTGGAAGGGAGCCCAGCCCCATTACTCTCGCTTCCCGCGCGGGCGAGTCGCGCCTGACCGTGGCCAAGGGCCCCGACTCGGGATGGCCCGAGACACGCACCTCAGGAGCCCCTTCTTCGCCCAGGGTCGTGCGAGAAGAGAACTAGGAAGCCAAGAACATTTGGCGCGGAATACCCGCAAGTCTGCTGCACTGCCAGCAGCCCACCTCGATTTACTGGTGTCCTCCCCCAAGCCCGACAACTCTGCTGAAAGTCCAAAACCTGCACCCGCCAGAAAGCCCCACGCCGCCGCTAGCTGCCCCTCAACTCTCGCCCCGCCGCGCCTTCCACCTTGGCAACGTTTCCCCTCTTTCACCGAGCAAGGATAGCGGGTTTCAGAAGTTTCCAATTGCTGCGTCCAATCCCCAGTCCCGGACCCCACACAGCTCGCCCGCAAGCTAGGAAGCGCGAGGTATCCCCTAAATTTGCGCCTCCACCGGCTCTCGCCCCTACCTCCGTCTCAGTCCCCGCGCTCTGGCGTCTCCAGAGCCTCGCGGTTCTCGGGCCCCAGAAGAGGAAACTTCTTTCCGAGGTGAATGCAGGTCGCTAAGGGAAAGGCTTTTCCGACCCCGCAAACGCCTGGGGCGTGCTCGCCCCCTAAACCGCAGGAAAGCCAACACCCTCCTCCCACACACGGCCACCAGCTGAGACCAATCCCTAAGCTACAATGCTCCCACACTTTTCCAGGTCAAAAGGTCTGGCCGAGTCTGAAACACCACAGGGTACCCTGGGTCGTTCCAAGAGACTCTAACCCGTCCTGTGCAGCTTCCAGAAAAAAAGTAAACAAGTAAACAAAACGTGAATCCTGGCAACTTTGGTGTACGAGTGTTTGTGTGTGAGAGAGAGCGAGCGAGCGCGCATGAGCCCAAGACCATCGCCTAAGAGTTAGGACAACAGCTGCAGAAGCACATCTGGAAGAGGGGGAGGGGGTTTGCAACGAGGGCACCAGCAGCTCCGGGGCAGAGGGCCGGGCCGGCCTGTCGCCGTTACCTGTCCTATGTTGATGAAGCCGTATTTGCTGGCTATGCGGTCGGCCTCCGCGAAGCCGCCGGCGATCTTGACCGCCCAGTGGTTGGTGTAGACGCGCGTCCGGCACACGGGGAGCAGGCAGCCCCCGAGCAGCGCCAGCACACACAGCAGGTCCAGCCGTCCCGGGCAGCAGCAGCGGCTCCCCCAGCCCATGGTCCTGGCGCCTCGCGGGCCGCGTCGCTGGCTGGCTGGCAGGCTGGCTCCGCGCGCTCCGCGGCGCGCACAACTAACTTCTCCGGCCTGGGTCGCAGCCCCGGGCGGTCGGCCGCAGGCGGCGAGCCCCAGCAGGCGGCAGCGCGGCGGACTTCGGGCCGGGTTAGACCATGCCGGGGGCCGGGGACCTGCGCTCCCGGCTCTCCGACCCGCAGGGCGGTCAGTAGGTGCTCCCGGCTCGGGCGCAGGCAGCGTCGGCGCTAGGCTGGCGCCCTCCGCGGTGGGGTCCTGCAGGCTCGGGCCCCGGACTCTGCGCGCCCCTCTGGGCCCCGAAGAGCCACTGAGGCGACCGGTGGGGCGGTGCAGGCAGCGGCCGCGCGTCCCCTCTGCTGGCCCGGGCTCGGAGCGCCAGGCTCGCCCGCTCCTCGCGCTCCCTCCGGCGACGCGCAGCAGTGCGAGTGGCAATGGCAGCGGCGCGCGCCGCCTAAATGACTCCGGCCCGCTCCCGCGCCCGCCTCCCGCCTCACGCTTCCCTCCGCCCCCTCCGGGCTAGCGGAGGCGGCCCAGCCTGGCGCCGGCCAGGTCCTAGCGCCCCCTGCTTCCCCAGCTGTAACCTCCAGGGTCCTGGGCAGCAAAGGCGAATCTTGACCAAACACTATGGAAGAGAGCTTAGGAGTTGTGCTTTGCCCCCCTTTCTTTTCCTCGAAACTGATTTGTGCTAATGTATCGCCGCTTCGCCGCGCGGACTACCCTCGCTAATGCAAGAGAAACGCCAGGAAGATTCATTCATCCTTGCTCAAAATGTCCTTAAGTAACTAAGCATTTAAGGAGATCATTTGAGTGTGAAATGCCCAACAAGTAAGCTGAGATTTTCACTTCCTTAATTCTTCATGCTTTTCAGCAACTGCTTATCTTACACACTCTGCTACCAGAAGAAGCTACCACACGGGACAGTAAGTCGCAAGACTGCCAACCACCATGCTCCAAATCTAGGTCTGTCGCCTGCTAACTTAAGTCCGCGATGGGCGCATCTGGTACAAGACAGCGCCACGGGACAGTAAAAGCCTAGTAAGGAATTGAAGAAAGGCATTTCTATGCGATAGAAATGAGTACTAAGTGAGTGGATGGACAGGTTGCACCCAGAGAATTGCTTTCATTTGTTGGGTTGCGTCTGACCAAGGCTTCTTTTTTCTCCACAAGGAAAAGTTTCCTAACTTTTCTGAGAGCACACGCTGCAAAAGTGAAAGGCTTTGATGTGAAAGGGATCACAGAGGAGGTCAATATGAAAAATGCGCCTGCTGAGTATTACTGCATGGCACATGGGAGCTGCCCCAGGCAGGAGGGAGCTCGGACTACCTTTTCGTGCTTACAACCTTCTTTTGACTTTTGGGGGATGAGGGGGGCACCCAGCGACTTAAAGATTTTTCTAACAAGAAAAATTAGCCCTCGTGAAATCATTCAACTGAGTTTGAAAGAAGTCATTATATCTCTAACTCCTATCCCATCTTTTTTCTCATCTCCTGCCATTCTTTGCTATCTTTTTGTTTATCATCAGTACACCTTCATAATCCTTGCTCTCTTTAATCTTTTAGGCTTTCTTCTATGTGTTTAAGTTAACATATCACACAATATTTCTGTTATTTGAAACATATCTAAAAAGTTAAATTGTGCTAAAGGCCAGTGATATAGCTCAGCACACTAAGCGCATGCTTAGGCAAGCTCAGGGTACCGGGGTTTGATCCCTGGAACCGCATGCTGTGGCTGCCCTGCCCTCAGGTATGCTGAGCCAGTGATTGAGTCTGGGGCCTGGTGGCACTTGCCTGTAACCTCAGTGCTGGAGAGACTAAAACAGGAGGATCACCACTAGGAGTTTGAGCTGCATAATGAAACCCTGTACCAAATACATTTTTAAAAAATTAAATTATGCTAGCACCTTGTATCTTAACATTTTGTGACATTTTTTTACATTTAAAAAGTTATGCTATACTATGCTATATACTGTGAATAAATCTAAACAGTAATATGATTCCCCAACCATGCTGGTGAAAATTAGAGGATCACAAGAACTAACTTATTTGTGAAAGGGCACCTATTTTCTTCATTAATCTATTTGACTGGCTAAAATGCATCTATTTTGAGCACCTAGCTCATACCACATCATTCTGAGATGGGAGAAAGTAGAGAGAGGAGGAAAGGTATTGAAAAAGATTAGTGGAATTCAAAACCTGAATACTTGAAACAGTAACTATAGTTCATTACTATTATTCTATTATTTATCAATGGGAAAACATAAGTGCTACTGTTGATCCTTAGAGTAGTGGCATAGTCTGGCTACTGCCCGCTTGCTACTGGACCTGGCCCTTCTTCCTTTCACAGCCACGGAGTCCAGAAAGCTCACAGTCTGTCCTTGTGAATTGACACGCTGCTGACTACCTGCATCTGTTCAGAAAGACGTGGGTTTATCCTAGAAGCTGGTGCTTTCCAGATAGAACTAAAATAGTTCAGTCAAGGTACAAATCTCAGTGTACAGATAGGGACAATCTACCCTGATGAATAATGGACGTTTGCTCTCAGGTGAAGGGAGAGCCAGCATGGCCATGATCCATAGAAAAGTGGCCACTGCACAAGATACTTCCTGTGTCTGTGTCGAGTTGAAAGCATGGCCAGTGCATTTCTTTCTGGGGCTCTGGGGCTGTTATTGTTTAGAGTTACAAAGGCAGCACAGCATGGTTCCCTTTGATGGCCACTTTATTCCTACTCTCAAATTCTGAATAAAATGAGGAGAATACACTGCTGCACAGGGCTTCCTGAGGCCAGGAGATTCTTTGCTGGGGACAGCAAAATTATTCGCCGATACCACAGACTCTTGCCTTGTGTGCACAAGCTCTGCTTGTGCAAACCAACATACCCTTCACATAATGATTAATGTCTTGATCATTTTGTCAGTGTTGCAACAAAATACTCAATATCCAAAACTTAGAGGAGAAGGAGCTTATTTTGACTCATAGTTTCAGGAGTTTCAGCCTATGGTCAAGCAGACAAAAAACATGGAGGAAGAAAGCTGCTCCCATCAGGGCAGTCAGAAAGCAGGGAGAAACCAGGGAGGGAGGCATACTCTTCAGGTTCACACTGTCCATGACTCACCTCTAACCAGCTCCTGATCCCTAGTAGCACACACAACGGTCGAGTGTATCGCTGGATGAGCCACTACAGCACCTCCACGATCCAGAGCCCTGTCACTGAATGCTTGAGAGTTCTGCAAGCCATTCTAGAATTAAGCCGCATAGATGTATCTGTGTTCAAAAGGAGGAAAAGTATTTAGGAAAACATTTTGAAACTTCATTCAGTGATTAAACCAAATGAGCAATTATAGATTCATCCTTTTTAAATTTATTTTATTTTACTTATTTATTTTTCTTGTTTCAGAACTTTTGTTTGTTTGTTTGTTTATTTTTATGGCCTGCTCAGCCTGCCCTGAGGGCAGGGCTGCCTCAGCATGTGGTGCTGCGGATTGAACCGTGGTCCCTTCAGCCACCTAAGCTTTCCTAAGCAAGCACTTTAGACTACTGAGCCATCCTGTCAGGCCCTATGGATTCATTCTTATTATTATCCATTTCTCTTGCAACTATCTTCCAGTTCAAATTTTGTTTTGTTTTGTTTTTTTGAAAGAGGGTCTCACCACATAGTTGAGTATAGCCTTGAACTCAATATGTATCCCAGGCTCACCTCAAATTCACAGTGATCCTTCTGCCTCAGCCTGCTGAATGTTGGGATTATAGGCATGGGCCATTACACTGGGTTTCCATTTTAATTTTAGGTGCATTCTCAAAATGTGTGATTCCTAAACCTAAGTACTGTCAACAAAATGCCTCTCTACTGATGAACCGATACATTCTTCTTTCTACTTTGAGATCTATCTTGATAGACTCAACAAGTAGACCAAGTCCCTTGGCCAAGAAGGAAGCAATTGGATATGGCTCAAAGGCAACACCAAGATGTATCTTATTTCATGACCTTAGGTTCTTTTGGTTATGGCAGCCCTATTACAAATACCCCTGCAGCCAAAGGGAGAGGTAACTGGTAAGAGCAGTACTGGTTAGTGCCAGGCCATCACTGACACTGGAAACAAAGCTAAAATACAAATGTTGCACAAATGCTTCCTTTCTGTATGTTAAAAATAACACAGCAAGATCTGATCTTGGCTTCTCCCTCAGTAATGTGGCACATGGCAGAAATTAGGCAGTTTTAAGTTTTAATTTGTCTTATCATTACCTGATAAGGAGGTCCCCATAGTGTTTGTCCTCTCTGCCAACGTCCCTTTGAGCTCTAGATGAAGATTTCACTGAACCACAGTGAATAGATTGCTAGACAACTTAGTAGGTATAGGAACAGTAACTCCATAAGGACCTATCTTGAAACTCTGAAAACTAAACATTCTGGGAAGAATGTTTCCCTGATATAACCCTCTGCAGGATTAACTTTCAAGTTTCTTTCTAGCCTGAGACTGTATGAATCAATGATAAATTCTTAATGGACAGTTTGAAACTGGCCAAGGGGAATAATGCTGTTGGACATTTTACTGCCCAAAAGGAGAGTTACCAAATCTATAAGAATTCTAAATAATTTTCAATGTAACAGCCAAATTTAATGATAACAATGATGAATTATGGCAATAGCCACCACTTATGAAGAACTTATTACACACCAAGTACTGGGCCAAACACATTTCAAGTCTTAACCTCATGCAAATAGTACTGAAGATTATGCAGGCTATATGCATTACATATTGTAACTTCGCTATAGGTTATATATCTGTAATTCCAGCTCATAGGAGGACTGAAATTTCAAGCCCAGCCAGAGCAACTTAGTGAGACCCTATCTGAAGATAAACAATAAAAATAACTACAAATGTAACTTAATGGTAAAGCCCTCCTGGATTCTAACCCCAGTAAAACACACATATGTGTATGCATGTGTGTACACACACACACATACAACACACAACCTGAGACCAGGAAGGAACCAATTTGGAGGACAGTAGCCTGATGAGGAAAAAATTGGTTAAAAATTGGAGAATGATATAAATAACCGAAGCAAAGGCTATCTGAAACAAAGACAATGGTGTGCTATGAGCCAAAGAGTAACATGAACCCAGTTTTGCATACTTGATGCTAGGGATAGTATCTAAATGGCCCCCAAAGCCCTTATGCACTCATAGATGGGGCTTCTCAGAATTGGCTGGATATGGGCTGCATAATCCTAGGACTAAGGGTGTCTGGTATTCAATTAGTCCATTGATTGTTTTAGCATAGTTCCGGGTGTTGATAATAGGAAAGCCCACCCTGGGTGTTCGACCTGTCCCTTTGGCTGCAGGGGTATTTGTAATGGGGCTGTCATAACTAGTAGAACTTAAGGTCATGAAATGAGATATTTCTTGGGTGTTGCTTTTGAGCTACAACCAATTTCTTCCTTCTTGGCCAAGGGACTTGGTCTATCTGTTGAGTCTATCAAGGTAGATCTCAAAGTAGAAAAGATGAATGTGTCTGTTCATCAATAGAGAGGCACTTCTTTGATACTATGTATGTTTAGGAATCACACATTTTGAGGCTTCACAATTACAATATCTCATGGGAATTCAAAATATAACCAGTATGACTTTTATTTATAAATCTTAAATGAGATGAACTATAATACAATGTTCACAAAAAACTTGAGCAAGTGTGTCTTTTACATTTGCAGTCAAGGCTCACTTAAAGATGGGTGCAAATTCTGATAAGTGTGTCATTAAGCACTTTCACCCTTTTGAACATTTATAGAGTATATTTACACAAATGCACAGGTATAGTACAATCAGTGTGGCCTCTTGATGCAACTAAGAGAGGCGGAAACACAAGTTATAGGAAGCTGATTCCAGTATATCACATTCTGTTTTACAGTAAGCATTTGTCATTAAGTAGAAATACATTCTAAAATAGCAATTAAAAGTATATTATGCAGCCAGATCTGGTAGCAGAAGCCTATAATCCCAGAACTAGAGGGACTGATATAGGAAGATCACCTAAATTCAAGGCCAACTTGGGCTACATACACATTGGGTTCAAGGTCATCTGAACTACATAGAGAGAGGGTATCTTCAAAAATCAACTCAATTAAGTATAGTATAGTGAATACATAAACAATGACCATTTTATTATTTTCAAGTATTGTGGGTTGTGCATAATTATATTACCATACATTAATTCCATTGCTGGCACAGTTGGTTTGTGTATGCCAATGACTTTATAATCATGAGTCAGGTGTTGTACCACATTACAATGGCTATCACATCATCAGTCATAGAAATTCTCTGCCCCAATATAATCTTTTGGGATTACCATTGCATAGCCAGTCCTTCATTGGCTGAAATGTCATTATGTGGCACAGGATCCTATTATATTTTGTCATTTCCAAAAGATACATATCTAAATCACTACCACTGTGTAAAACACAATTTTCTCCTTTCCATGGTGTTTTCAGGATGTTATTATTACACAGCTTTTTAAAAAAATATATTTGGTATAGGGTCTCAATATGCAGTTTGGACTCATAATGATCCTCCTGTTTTCAGCCTCCCCGGCACTTGGATTACAAGAGTGCACCACCATGTCTGGACTCCAGACACTCAGCAACCCAGGGGTGGGGCCAGTGTGGAATGCAGTACCAGGGATCAAAATCTAGTTCTGTGCTTGCTAAGCAGGTGCTTAGTCTGCTGAGCTATCCCACCAGCCTTATTGCACAGCCACTTTCAACTATTTTTCTTTCTATTATTCAAACTCTCCTACCCTACTGCAGATTTTAGAAACATGAAAAAAAAGAACTTCCCTTGTTCCATTTGTCCTTAGGTTCACGGTAAAGGAATTTTTCTTTTCCCAGAAGAACTGAAAACTTCATACCATACTGATATCTGTGCACCTATGTTTATAGCAGCCCAATTTGTAACAGCCAAATCTTGGAAATAACCAAAATGTCCATCATTTGAAGAATGGTTAAAAAAAATGTGGTATTTTTATATAATGGAATACTACTCATCCATAAAGAATGATAAGTTTGAAGACTTCATATATAAATGGATGTATATTGAACATATACTCATTAGTGCAATAAACCAGACCTATATGTGTAAATATCATATAGTCTCCCTAATATAAGAACTTTAAAGAAGAAAACAAGAACTTAAGGGCATAACACAGCTGAATGTGTTATGGACTAAACAACGAAGCAACTGGAAGCAGATAAAGCAGAAAATATATCAATAGCAAAACCATACACTGATGTACACAGGATGAATCAGATATTGGTCTTAAGAACCTTCAAGGGGTTCAGCATATTGATTATAGCACAATGTAACGCTAAAATTATGTTTGGAATATATGTCACTCTTGTCTTTTTGATGTGTACTGCTCCCGGTGTAAACTCAGTTACTGTCATTCTCTCTCTCAAGAGTA
>PVJA010027279.1:0-28815 GCA_004027025.1 Myocastor coypus
TTTTTTTTCTTTCTGTTTTTGATCAATGTTTCTGGTGGTTATAAGTGCATTTTAGTTAATGTAATGTTCTGCATAGGCAGTATCGCATACAAATTGTCATAGTTTCTTTCTAGTTGCTGTTAAGTAGTATTTTACAAATACAGCTTAAAGGAGCAGTGGCTTATTTTAGTTCACAGTTTCAAAAGTTTCAAACGTGGTTAGCACAGTTTAAAGACTCAACAGGAAAAGAATCGCTTTGGGAGAGGCTGGCAGGTGAAAGTTGGAAGCAGATAGTGCAGGGTGGAGCCAGGAAGGGAGATACACCTTTCCAGGTCCTGTTAGTTATGATCCGCCCCTCCCCAGACACAGCAAATGAGATGAAGTAGCTCCATAATCCAAGCACCTCTCAAGCTCTTGAGGCATGGGGGGATATAGTAGGTCTACACCACTAGAAAACCACATTATTATGTATATATGCAGCGTGGCTTGGATAAATGTACTGTTGATTTCTGCTGGTGTATGGAAATGTGCCGTTAAAATTTTTTTCTTCTTTATCTCTTCTTAATTTCTTACAACTTTTTTCTTTTCCAACTTTGTATGTATGTATGTAATGTATGTATGTATGTATGTATGTATGTATGTATCTATCTATCTATCTATCTATCTATCTATCTATCTATCTATCTGGCTACCTATCTACCTACCTAAGTTGAACACACTATGCAAAACAACAAATAATATTGAGTTCACATTATTTTGCTTATGCTTAGTGAAATTATGTATTATTTGTAATTTTTGTTATGACTATGTTATACTCTTTCTCTTTGTATTTTTGGGAAGGCTCTACATGGTATTCAGAGTCTCATTACTGGATTGGACTCATAGTGATCTGCCTGTTTACAGCCTTCTAAGAGCTGAGATTCTAGGTGTGCACCACCACGCCCAATCTCCATTGCCCTCTCATCAAATCTCAGATGGGAAGTCCAGGGGATGGAACCCTGGCCTCTGAGGTTGCCTGCAGGTGCTTTAATATGCTGAGCTATTTGGCTGGTCCTATATTCTCTTTAAAAAATGAAAAGTAAAGCCGGGCGTGGTGGCTCACGCCTGTAATCCCAGCACCCGGGAGGCTGAGGCAGGAGGATTGGTACGAGTTCGAGACCAGCCTGGGCTACAAAAGTGAGCTCAAGGCCAGCCTCAACTGCATAGCAAGACCCTGTCTCAAAAAGACAAAAAAAAAAAAAAAAAATGAAAAGTAACATCTTTGACTTTTTAAAGTACTTTACTTGGCACAGAAAAAATTTAATATCATATGCATTTGAATTTTCAGTGACCTCAAAAGATATACTGCTGAATATATTCTTCTGAAACATAGTCAGATTTGTGTTCAAATGCTGACCTACCACTAAAATATTTTTACATGTGCAAATTAATCATCTATCAAAATTAATGTTCATGATACCTATATCATAAGTAGCCCTATGTTCAAATAGAATCTAAAATAATGATGTGTCTATATATCATATTCAATTAATAAATTTTATAATTATAAATAACAATAATAAATACTGGTATTATAATAAATAGTCTAAGATAAATAAATTCCAGCTATTCAACTTGAAAGAGAATTTCATGTTATAGACATCATAAATATTTGCGAGGCAACATTTAAAAATCTTTCAGAGAGTTGGGTATGTTTACAAATACCTGTAATCTCAATTACTAATGAAGACGAAGTAGGATAAGCAGTTTGAGGTCAGCTTTGACAAAGGAAAGCAAATGGCTCAGTGGAATAATATAGAAAGTTCTGAGACTGGTCAGAAAGGAAGTTCCAATAAAGTATGGACCTGCAAAAAATGGAACAAAATGGATCGCATTTATTGGAAAGATCAGCATAATACCAAACTACTGCTTGGACAGCATCAGACTTTGGTGTCATCCACATGGTGCTGATTTTAAATGCATGGAAAATTCAAGAGTAGTAGGATCAGCAAAGTTTTCACCTGATTAAAAGGATCAAAAAGCCAGGAAGAATGAGCTGAGAGGGCAGTTCTTAAAGATTGAGTGTCAATCTAAATGGAAAGTGGAGATTCCAGGGCGCTTCAAAACAGTTAACAGGAAATACATTAGCAAAGTCTTAAGCCCTGCACAAAGCCAGTCAAGAACTTCTGATGACTCCATTAGCAGGCAGTGCTATAGGAGTAGGGTCACCTAAGTCCCTTGAATTTCACATTTCACCATAGACTGTCCAGAGTACAACATATAGAGCTAGAAAATTTAATGTTTGCCCTGCTGGGTTTTTGCCTTCCTTTGGTCCCATTTTTTCCCCTCCCTTATTTTTCCCTTTTGGAATGTCACTGTTTGCCCTGTGCCTTTGAATAATAGTTAAGTTTCTTTTCATTATAAAGGGCCTCATAAAAAAAGGGTTTGTCTTAAAATCTCAGAGGAAAATTTGGATTTGGATATTTCGGCAATGCAGAAACTGTTAAGAATTCGGCAACTCTAAGAGATGAACTAAAAACATTTTGTATAAAGAGATGAGCAAGAGTCTTTTGGTGTCAGGTATGAATGTTATATCTTATAACTAGATAGCTCCCCAAAACTTCATGTACTCATAATGGAGATCTGGGGAGGTGATTGGATCATACAATTAACAGTAATTTTGAGAGGTAAAATCTGATCAGAGGAGATGGATCACTTGGAGAAGTGGGCTTGACGGGCCTCTTTCCTTTATCCTTGATCTCTTTCCATTCTACCTGATACGTGTGTGTGTGTGTGTGTGTGTGTGTGTGTTTGTGTGTGTGTGTGTATTTGGTGCAGGGTCTCAACATGCAGCTCAGCCTTGTAGTGAACCTCTTGATTTCAGCCTCCCCCAGTACTGGGATTACAGGCATATGCCACCATGCCTGGACTCTGGCTGGCTCAATGTGCCCAGGGGCAGGGCCGACATGATATATGGTACAAAGGATCAAATCCCAGTTCCTGCACTTTCCTAAGCAGTCGCTTCATTTGCTGAGTTATCTTGCCGGTCCATCGCAAGCAATTCTTGTGTGCCAAATATTGCTAGCTGAAAACTCTAGGAAAAGTGAACCCATATAAACCTACATTTAAGTTGTGGGTATTGGATGTCATGTCCCGGCAAAGAGAGAGCAACTAAGTCAGTAGAATGTGCTGATGGGCCGATGGGCTCTGCTTCAAGTAAACTGCTCCACTCACCCCTCCTTCACACATACACACAAGAGTAAAAATGAAGTAATATCTCTGCCTATAATTTCTCTCTAAATGAGAACTATACATATGTTGCTTTGGTCAAAATCTTTGCATCATACTTTTATAACTTTCCATGAATAAAATTATGCAGAAACTAACGTGCTGAACAATGTTTCCAGCAATGGCATTATGTTGTAAGTAGATCAAACCATAAAATACGATGTAGCAGAGTGCGTCAATTTGTTGCTTTGTCACACTGGAGATTGAAGGTTGAATCTCACTGCCTTCACAATGAGACAGATCTAAACCCACCTTCTATTCTTGATAGCATTTTGAGATGGGTCCTCCCTAAGTTGCAAAGTTCTAATCATGTAATAAATTTATTTTGAATGGGCACAGATTTAAAGCACATAAACTTTTCTCTCAGTCCTTTAAATTATGAGATAATGCCTTAAGATAAGCCTCGCTTCATGTTTTTACTTTTTCAGACTAATCTAATTTCATTTTACAGAATTTAAATTTTAAACAAATTTGAGAGAAGTTACAGTATACCCTTTTCTGTGGTGTTTAATGAAAGGTTATATTTCTCCTTACTCAAAATTATTGAACAAATAAGTATAAGATTTTTAATTATTCTGATTGATTCTCAAAATCAGATACCACAGCAATCTTTAAACAATACATAGTCATTTTAATGACTGACTAGCTATGTGTAACAATAGTGATCCACAATATTGTTTTGGGTCACATTGCTGAATTATTAACTGAAAACTATTTTATAATAAGGTAAAATATTACAGATACTAGAAGAAATATTGCTAAACTCTCAAATCAATGCTTAAAAAGGTATTAATGTTTGGAAGAAGTCTAAATGAAAATCACATTTATTTTAGAAATAGCCTGACCGAAAATAATATAACATGATTGTATATGTTTGGACAAAAGAAATTTTGTAAAGGTGTTTGAGAAGAATACATTTTGAGGAATATCATGCAAATATGCTATTTTTGAAGTCTTCTGGAAATAATTTTAAGAAATCAAAATTTATATTGTTTTTATAATTTTAGAGATCCTCAAAACAAAAGAGTAGCAATATTCTTTGTAATCCATACTCCATAATATTTGAGTATACCCCTATTGGTTAAATCAATTAAGTGTATAATTTGTGAAACTAATTTTAGTGCAATTTGGACATAGTTACCAAAGATGTTATTTCTTATTACCAATTATCAAATTGTCATTTTCCTCTAACATCTTTATTTGTGCTAAAGTACTGGAACATATCTTTCAATCGATTACATCTTGAGTGTAGTACTTCCTATATATGGTCATAGAAATAAAAATTTCATATATGAAGTGACATCAAGAATTTTTCCCTAAGAAGTGCATCTTTATTTAGAAGCCTACCCTGGAGCTATTTCTTTTTTTTTTTTTGACAGGGTTTCACTATGCAGTTCAGGCTGGCCTTGAGCTCACTTTTGTAGCCCAGGCTGGTCTTGAACTCGCACCAATCCTCCTGCCTCAGCCTCCCGAGTGCTGGGATTACAGGCGTGAGCCACCACGCCCGGCTCCCCTGGAGCTATTTCTTGCAATATCTTGTTTCCATCGAGCTACCAAGAAAAAATATAAAAAACTAAATTGGCAGAAGTTTCTAAGAATTATTTAGAAAAATTACATCTTGTGATAAATAAGAGTTTTACATTGCTACTTTACATTTTGTTTTGTTTAATTTTGAGGATACAACTTTCTTATGTCCATCTGCGCACTTCAAATTCAGGTACTAGAAATTCTTGAATTGATATTAACTATGATGATAACTAACATTTAGTTTCAAGAACTACTCAGCATCTGCTTAACCACGATTTCTATGGAAAAGCTGTGGTAACCTTCACACAATTTACTCAAAGTTGTGTTTGTTAAACTACACTGAAAATGACATATGAGAGTAAGAGGTAGAGGACATCGTACCTGGAAATTACTGTAATGACTAAGAGTTGAAATCTTGTTCTCCCTTTCCTTACTCATTTTCCTGCTTTCTTCTTTATTGTTCATCTCTCTTCCTACTGATAAAGTTAGTTTGTGTACAGAACAGCAGAATTTAAAACTGGTCACATAAATACTTACATGTATTTTCTGTGCAAGAATTCTTTTCATCCCCAGGTTGAGAGAAGCAGTGACCCGCTGTGATGAAAAATAGTAATCACAAAACAAGTTCAAAAGCCGAGAAACAGGGACTAACAGCCTTGAACTTTAGAATGGTAAAAGAAATATTAATTTCTCACTAAGTAGACTTTTATCATGTTTTACTACCACATAGTTTTCCACATATTTCTTTCACTGTCTTTCATTTATTTTAAAACTTTTCTATAAGTGCTTACCTCCTTTCATAAATTATAAATTTAGCACTTCTTCCAGTTATTTTGTGTTTTTCATATTTATGCACTGCTGTGGTGTGTATCTTGTTGTGCCTCCAAAGCTTCACGCAGTCTGCTGGGATTATGGGTCTGAGTGCTACAACTGAGGTGGATAGCCTGATTGTAGAACGAAGAAGGGAGAGAGGCTTGCTCATCACCTGTGTCTCTGATGCTGCTCCTCATTTTTCTGCTTGAGATTTTGCTTTTTACAGCTGCCGTGAACTGTTACCCTCTTCCATTTGTCGCTATGTCTTGGAACCAGCTGAGTGTGAACTTAAACTTCCACTAACCAGGAGCTAAGTAAATCTTTTCTTCCTTAATATGGAATGTTGGGTATTTTGTCTAAGCAATGATAAAAAGGTGAATGAGACAAGCAGTTATAAAAACAATATATATTAATTTTTTAAAAATTTATTTATTTATTTATTTATTTATTTATTTATTTAACTGGGGAGTGAACTCAGGCCCTTGCCCTTGCCAGGCAAGCACTTAATCTACTGAGCTGTCTCTCCAACTCCTCAACCTTTGGTCTTGATAAAGAAATTTTCCATCTCAGTCTTGTGTTTTGTCTGTATCTCCCTAGCAATATTTCCATTACATTGAAATGTTGGCATCAGCAGTACCAGTTTGTCTCACCTTGTCATATATGAGGCAAATATGAGTCTTTTTAATATTCAAATATTCTACTATATAGTTTTCCATTCTGAAATTGTACAATTTCACTTAGCGTTTCTACTTTGTTCCCTTGTACAGTTCCCACACTTGTCAATTTGTGTTCTACTAGCAAATATAGCACCAACTGGAAACTGGCAAACCCATTGTTTAAATTCACGGGAGCAACAAGTCTATTCACAACACCATTCAGTTTAGTACTTTATGAAGAAGGACCTGATGGTTGAATCCATAATCAATTTCTAAACTGAAAACAGAATAGGTCTTTGCATCCATAGGGGCATACACTTGTATGCAATATTTTGACCCATTGCTTTTCCATAAGTCTTTTACATTCCTGCAAGCACTAGGAGACATCGCCGCTAAGTACAGCAGACCTCGAGAGGCTTCCAGCTCACCTAGTGAGGTGTCATAATACATACATTTTTCAAACATGGCTACAGATGCATAGAAAACATTTCACTGTCAAGTAGATGTTATTAATGAGTTATGGAGCAACTATGATGTCACTCATAACACACAGCATTGGCTGATATTTGTAGTTCACTTAATCTTAAACATGTGTGGCACAAATAGTTTGATAGTTTATGAAGAAAACAGCAAGTGCAAATTACTGTGGAGAAACTTCCTTAGAAAACTGGAAGTGGAGCTCACAAGAGATCATTATTTACAGCAGAGGAAAAACAACATGTTTCATCCTGGGAACTATGAAAAAAAAAAAAAAGTTTACAGATCATACCAGAGGCATGATAGGCAAATAGGCAAGCACAGTATCCTAGCAGGAAAAACAAGAAGATGACGTTTGAAGCAAAGATTATTTTTGTTGTAGAGTTCTATTGCTATTTTCATGGTGGTTCACATAGATTTGTATTTCTGATGGCATCTCTTAGCATTATAAGCAAGCAAACAGCTGATGTGAAAATGTACATGCTTATTCTAAATACATATTAAAATTCAATACTGTATTTCACAGATATTTTATGTCACAGTTAACTACATAACACATGATATAATGCGAGCCTCCTGACAAAGCAGCGTGACCAGTAAGATGCCAAGCATACCCTATAACAAGGTCAGGAAGCAAAACATATGTATTGTCAGTATGAGAGATATACACATATCTCATGTGCTGGTGCTATGTATGAAGACTGTCTCAGGTGTAATAATTAGAGATTATTTTTCCATAGAGCGCTACAGGCATTTTCATTTTAATTCATATGGGAATTTATTTCTGTTGGTCTTTTGTAGACTTTACACACTAAAAACCAGTTGACATTGAAAATGTTGCTGCTTTTTTATAGTCAATAAATATTAAAAATTCAAAAAAATCAAAATATATGTGAGAATTTTATGCAATAATTTTGACTTCTAATTTATACTAACACGTACACATTGACACTTAAGAGTATGTTTTTATCTACTTGACTGCTTTGCTATTCTTATTTGTTTTTAATGTAAATGTCACATAATAAATAAATTCTTAATTTCTTCCAGTGACACTTGACTTTTGCTGAATAGGTTGTAGATTGAAACAGAAACACATTTCAATTTTGTTTGGTTTCTAGATTAATTAGAAGACTGTATAATTAACTCTTGACTGAGGTTTCATGTCAACAATTATGATTTCTATTTCCATTCTTGGTTCACAAGATACTTAGTATACTTTACCTAATCAAATTTCACCTCCTTATTGTTCATAAGCTGTTATGACTCAGTCTGTCTATCAATTGAAGAAGAAACATGAAGTTTCTAACTTCATCACCAGTAGGCATGTGTAATTTTTCTATTCCTTTAAACAGAAAACGAACTAATTCCTTATATCAATGTTTTTTGTTCTTGGCTTCTAATTAGGTCATTTCTATCACTTTTTGACAACAAATTCACCTGGCTTTTAAGGTATAGCTTTACAAAGAAATCAACCTTTTTATCTTAAATCTACACAAGGGTATAAATTCAGCTCTTTTTTTACCCTTACTAATTCCCAAAATGTAAGTATGTAAGTTGTCAGGTGAACAAAAGTAATACTAAAGAAGAATTTTAAAATTTCCATCTCAGAAGACACTTAAAAATAACATGGAATTACATCTGTCTTGGGTGTAAATATACTCATGCCTTGAAATATAGCTACTCTTTTTCATTTTCTTTGAATTGTTTTTATCTTGGCGCAGAAAGAAATTTTAATTGCAATAAGTTAAAGCCAGAATGTTTATACAGAACTTGCTTTAAATAAAAAATTATAGAGAATATAATGAAGTGATATTTGCTTGGAAACTATGGAGATAACACTGATCAACTAGATTTTCCTTTAGAATTCAGAGTCAACTCTGTAATAAGCTCATTACAGCCAGCTAGAAATCTCCACTTGTGTTTGTTATTGTCCTATAGCTGAATTAACTCTGCACTCTCTTCTGATTTCTAAGAGGAAACAACTTATTTTTGAAATAAATATGACCAGGCAGACCGGAAGTGTTCAGAGTGTACTTTGAGGTAACGTTCTGAATACCATTTTTCTGTCAAAAAGCAGTTACATATTTATTGAAACATTTAAAATATGTGTCAATGATAAAAGCTATAAAGTATTTTTTATTTTACTTCATAGGAAATAGAACACATAGCTGCACACTTGATTTTAGGTATT
The DNA here is from genome assembly GCA_004027025.1 of Myocastor coypus. NCBI lineage: Eukaryota > Metazoa > Chordata > Mammalia > Rodentia > Myocastoridae > Myocastor > Myocastor coypus. Next base: position 8,911 of record PVJA010027279.1, read on the forward strand.
GATTTTTTGTGCTTCACATCTGAATTGAGCATACAAAAGGAAACTTGTGTATGGAAATAATAAAGACCAAAAAAAAAAAAAACACCAAACATGTGGTACTATGCAATAATTTGTTCCCATTAAAGTGACAACAGATTTGGCTAGGATTGCCACAAAATAACAGGAAAAATATCTGAAAGAATAAATATATTTGGTCAGTGCCACCAGATGGTAAATATTGTACGTATACGAATATGATTATTGAACTGCGGAGAAGGGATAATATGAAATAACAATTAAACCAGGGAGGTTTTGAAGTTGGCATTCATTCAGGATTTCAGCTTATGATATTGTCGATGAGTGAGCGCAGGATGTCATATATTGTAGCTGAAGCCATTATGATAAATTGGCCATCGAACTGGAACAACTGCAATGAATGCCTGTGTATTTGTGTATGTTGACAGTGTCCTACCTTATTCTTCATAGCAAAATAAATTCAACATGAATCAATTGTTTTCAAAAAGTGAGCCACAAAACTTCACTAAAGTGACTGCTGAGTGAAACATCCCTCAAACATGAGTGAAATATAAGAGGCATAAAGAAAAATTTTGGCAAGTGTAACTAGATAAACATTTAGCATTTTTATGGTTAATAAATAGTACACAAGTTCAAACGTAAAATACAACATCAAATAAAATATTTGTTACACCTAAGATGATAAGAGTTGAGTTTTTAAAATGTTTTATATAATGTTTATTAAGCATTAATTAAAATATATGTTTCTCTTTTGAATTTTATTTACTCTTTCAAGTTCTTACACTAGGGAGATATTACATTATCTACATATATAATATGGTTTATTTCATCTATGGATATGGTCTGTAGTTGCAGCGATTTACCTATAAAAAACATGGAGTTTATCTATCCTTATATCTGAGCAATACACCATTGCATAAAAATATCACATCTTTTTACCCATTCTTCAATTGATGGACATTTGTCTTGTCTCCAAGATTTACCTATGACAAATATGTCTCCTATATACACATAATAGTTTGTTAAATTCTGAAATTAAGCACATTTGAACATGAGGACTAATAATTAATTAATAAATCATTGAACTTTCCAGAACTACAGAAGAGTTCTTACCAATATGCACATAGAACTTTATGCTTTTAAAACGAAAATATATGCTATTTTAGCCAAACCTGTAGTTTATTGCACTTTTCTACTCAGACTTCCCTCTACATACATATATCACTGTGGTATGATGCTTTAATAGGTATTGTAAAAGAAAATGAAACTTCAAAAAGAAAGAACAACTGGGATGGGAGAAAAGAGGTGAAAAAAGGAAGGGAAATAAAGATATGTGCATACACACAAGATAGCTAAGATAGTTGTGCCATTAATTTCTATTAGTTCATTGGAAGGAACTCTTAGTACTTGCATTGTTAGATAAATTTTGCATGCCCATATCTGTTATTCAGAACTACTACATTTAAGAAAGCAATATGCAAAATGAATAAACAGTTGTAAATTCCCTAACATCTTATTTTGAAATCTTGTATCATTTTTAATGTTTACTTTTCTTTCTTTAAAATGAGAGAGAGAATAAGAGAAAGAGAGAGAGAGAGAGAGAGAGAGAGAGAGAGGGAGAGAGAGAGAGAGACAGAGAGAGAAGAGATAGAAATGGGAGCTGGGGAGATAGCTCAGTGGTACAACCACCTTCCTGGTAAGCACAAGGTCATGAGTTTGATGCCCAGTACCCTTCCCTGTGAAAATAGATAAATTTCTCATTACAATTTTTATGAAAAATTAGACTGGGGAGATAGCTCAGTAGAATATCCTGTTTGGCAAGCATGAGGGCTTGAGTTCAATCTCTGATTCTACAACAACAACAACAACAAAAGACAAAAAAAAACTAAACAAGAAACAGAAAAGGTTACCAGAAAATAAAAATGCAATTTAAGAAAGAGCATCTGGTCATGCACAATTATGTAGTACACCTGCATTCAGTTGTTTGGACTATGTACATTTGAGTTATTAACATAAAAAACAGAAGAGAAATAGCACTCTGAGAGCTACTTTTCATGTCCCTCATCACATGCAGGCAGCAGAGCTATCCATGACCTCAAATTTATTTACATTGCCCTTGATTTTCCTTTAGTCTATTTCTTGGCTTTCATTCACACTTTTACACTATTAATTCCACACTGAAATGAATTTTCTTTCTGAGGAAAGGTTATTAAAATTTTGTTGTTGTTAAATGTTGAAATGAAGTGCATTTGTACTTGAGCAACAGTAAGTTGAATGGACCTTCCAGGACCATAGAAGGTTCTTATAGAAGGTTCTTATCATTATGTTCATATATGCTTATGCTCTTAAAATGAAAAAGTCTGCTATTAAGTATGCTATTTTAATCAAACCTGTAGTTTTCTGCATTTTCTACAGATTTTCCCACTGTCAATCATTCCTTCATAATTAGTGGTATTATAAGGATTATATGAATTGATTTTGGTTCCACTGAAATGTTCATACAATCTTATATTCGAGTATATGTGTCTAAATTTAGAAGACATTAAAGAAACTGTTATGATCATAACTGAAAAGATTGAAAAGGGTATGAGGACAATATATTTCTATTTGGCTTTGCTTTACTTCTCTAAATCTGTAGGCTTATCAGTGCATGGATGCACTGCATATTTTACTAATTTCAACTTAATTAATACACCTTAAGGCAATATTTAGTTTCCTGAAAAAATTGAACAGAAAATAAAATTTCAAGGTACATTCTCCCCTTCCTCTCAGTTTTTCATGTAATTGTATTATGTAAATTGTATATCATGCATTAAACATCATATATTCTATAACATATATTACATTATATATTTCATATTTTATTATATATTATGTATTACAAATTACATATCACATTTTGTATATTATAGTATACATATAATATGCTGATAGCATTTAATACACTATATATGATATAATATATGTTACAACTGATAAAACAATACTGATATATTACTACATTCCAGTAGAGAGTTGGAATGAAATGATGAGTTAATATTTTAAAAATTTACAGTTTCATCTTGAAAGAACACTTGCTGCCCGGGCAGATAACTGCAGCATAAGTGTCTGCCTGGCAAGCTTAAGGTCCCAAGTTTGATCCTTGGTACCACAAAAAGAAAATGTAAATAAATAAAATTTATAAAGTATAAGGAACACTTGCAAAATTGGACCAAATAGGAACACGGTTTCTATAAAACTTAGCATTAAAAAAGTCAAGTACTTTATACAAGTGCAAGAAGATGTGTGGAGGGCACCTGAGAAATCAGCAAGATTCTGCTTCCTCTAGCATCAAGGTGCAAAATGGCCTTGAATTTGAGAATATGACACTCCCATAACTGATCGTGTAGATTCAGCTGGAAAGCTGTTTAACTGAGTTGAGATACCTGGGTGCTCTGAACTTGTTTCAGCTATGATCCAAAGGTTTCCAGTTACTACTCAAAATTCTGGCCTTCCTTAGCATCATTCTTTTTTTTTTTTTTTTTTTTTTTTTCGGGACCAGGGTTTGAACTCACAACCTTGCACTTGCAAAGGTGGCACTTGTGCCACGGAGCTATCTCCCCAACCCCTACCATCATTCAAGCACACATAATATAAGAGTTATGGGTCACAGAGCGTTTCTCCAAAATTTCAGGAAAAATGCCTAAAAAATCAGGCAAAACTTGTATGACAAGCTCATAGTCGCTTGGACCACCAGGAACATGAGTCCTTAGCTTAGATGAATCTCAGAGAAGCATAGACTCAGGCCCAAAGAGATCTATGTGTGCCACAGCCAGAAAGGCTGTCAGGGTAGGGCTCACAAAGCCTGTGGGGCTCACATGTCAGCAGAGCCTACCTCAGTGCTGAATATGGAGGTCATGGATTTAATGGTTCCCTGATATCTCAAGGCTCACTTTGGTCCAGTTTCTTTCTATCCTCTTATTCCTTCCCTTTGGAATAGGAACATTAGCCTAGCTCAATTGTCTATTAGAGGTGTTATAGAGCTTTTGATTTTTACATGAGCTCATACCTGAGAATTTGTCTAGAATCTTGGGGGAGACTTTGGAGTTAGACTATTAGCAATGCTAGAAATTCTAAGCCTTAGCAACTTTCAGGTAAAGACTAAATACATCTGGTATAATGAGATGGGCATGAACCTCTGAGGTGGTATTACGGATTAGATCTAAAATACTCCTCCAAAATCTCACCTACAGATAGAGTGCATGATCAGACAAAATGGACCCTTGATTGCTTAACTTGGAAGGTCATATGCTTGGCTGCATTTCTCATTCTCATTTTTCTTTCTGTCCATAAGGAAGTAGGCAGTTTTCCTCACCATTCTATTGTGCCATATTTTGCCTTAGAGCTGGCTGACCATGGAGCACACCCATGTAAACCGTGAGCAAAAATAAACCTCTATGTTAAGTAGATGGGTATAGGCATTTTGTCACAGAACATCTGGGTAACAAATGAGGATAGAATATTGACATGCCATAGAAAACTCCTAAATTTTGAAAGCTTTCCATAGGGGGGAAAAAAAAAAAAAAACATCAAAACTGGGGCCAAGGAGATAGCTCAAAGACACAAGTGCCTGCCTGGCAAGTGTAAGGTCCTGAGTTCAATCGCTGGTTCTGAAAAAAAGATAACTGAAAAATCTTCATTGTTAGCAGGGCATGATGTCACATGCCTATAATCCCAGAAATTGGGAAACTGAGGAAGGAGGATCTTCTTAAGTTTCAGGCCAGTCAGAACTACCTAGTGTTTTAAGGCCAGCCTAAACTACACAGTAATATTTGGTCTCAATTTTTTTTATTATGCTAATATGGAATACATAAATTTGAATATTTGGTTTTGCAAAATTAATGTAACTTAATTTGTGCATTTGCTATGTTCCTGTGGCACATTTTAAATGGTCCTCAAATACCAAATCTTCCTAAAGGTATAGACTGTTAATTACTTTAGTACATATGCCTACTTTCATTTTAGCATGGCAATCATGATAATGACTATTAATATAAATTTATTCTAAGGTCAACTGGAGAAAAATCCCATGTGAGATGTTTTAAGCTTCTCATTTGTAAGTTCAAGTAGATGGTTAAAATATTTAATTATTCAATTTGACTGATGTAAGGTAAAATGGTCTGAGAAAAATTACTGAGTGAGATTTTACGACTAGGATAAAGGTGAAAACCTCTTGGTCATATATTATTAAATGCACATAAGTTTATATTTCAGAATCAAGAATCATTTGTTACTACTGAGCCACCTGGAGCTATGAAGCTGTATGGCATTTTATTTATAATTCCGATAAAAATATTTACTGGAAAAAATATTACTGGAATATGACATCATTATATTTTCTATTTAGCTCTTTGTAACATAAAAGACTGTATTTTAACTATTATAAATAGCTGAAGGTTTCATTTACAAATGCTAATTTTTATGTTATGCATAAATTTAAGATAAAATATTCCTTAACACTTAAATCCAAGAAGTGAGGGTAGAAAGATGGGAAAAAAGGAGAACTAAGGTATATCAACATGTACAGGTATCAATTCCCTACAATGAATGTTATTATCATATATATCTAAATTGTACAAATAAAGATATCCAAAAATTTAAGTCGCTATAAATAATATTTTTCATTAATATAAAAGAAATATGAAAATAAGAAATTGAGTCTAATTTGACTTTAGAAAAAATATTTTTGTATTTTTCCTTCAAATAAAAATACTCATGAAATTTAAATATTTCAAAGGAACATGCAATAAAGTCTTCCTCCTTTATCTGCACTTTGTTTCTCTACCTCTCATTGCCTGTTTTGAAGACTCCAGAAATATTCTATCTGTTCACTGACTTGATATATTCATATATTTTATATATTCATTTTACATATGAATATATAAAATATATGAATATATCAAGTGCTTATTTTTATATAGTAGATAGCTTATCCTGAATGATATTGTTTTATATTCTTGTTTATACTTATATGTATTAGAAGTTATGTCAAACAATGCATTAAGCGATTATCAGTGGTTAAACATTTCATTAATGAATTACACTGTAATAAATGATTTTTTTAGAATGCAATAAAAAATGTTTTTTAGTTTGCTTCAGGGTGTATAATTTTATTTCTCTTGGAATGTCTTACTCATTTTGTTTTGGAAGCAATACTGCAGTGAATACTTCTCAAAATATCTATGTAGTAGAAGTGCAAGCACCTGCTTTTTGAATTACATCAGTATACAAATAACAATGCCTGGGCCAGTGAAATAGTTTAGTAGTCTAAAGCACCCATTTAGGCAAGCATAGGCAAGCACACAGGTGCCGTGGTTCAATCCTAGGCACCACATGCTATGCCAGCCCCACCCCCAGGGTGGGCTGAGCCAGCCTAAATAAAAAAAAATAAACAAATAAATAATAGTACTTTTGTAGTTATTCAAAAAACATTGTTAAAATGCCATTCATGAGAAATTTTGCTTATATGCTTCTCTATGATTTTGAAAATGCCTGTATTTTCAAAATTTGTTTATGAGATATATTTAACAACTCATGCATTATTCAATTCCTACTTAGAAAGCAAAATTTATGGATTATTATATTATAGTTTACCTTTTCGTGAGTGTGAAGATCTTATTACGGAGCTCAGACTCATAGTGATCCTACTGATTTCTGCCTCCCTAGTGCTGAGATTACAGGTGTGCACTACCACGCCTAGATTTCATCACTAGCTCAGTGTGCCTGCGGGGGTGGCCAGTGCAGCACGTGGTGCCAAGGATGGAACCCGGGCCTCTGCGCTTACCTAAACAAGCGCTTAGGCCACTGTGCTATACACCCAGGCCTTCTAGTTTACCTTTGTCTAATTACAAGTGAGAATTACTATATATATATGTGTGTGTGGAAGAGAAGGATTTGTATTTATTTTTATCAATTTTATAAACGAATCATATCATATTTTTAATCTGTTGCTGTGTAGAACTTGGGGAGACATTTTCCAGTTGGTAAAGCTCCTGCCATACTGATTGCTACAATTTTTGGTGGATCAAATTATTAATGTTTAATTTTGTTATTTCTGCATCTTTTAACATGTTTAGAAATGTCTTATCATTCTGATATTAACAATGACAGCAAATAATAAGTCATGAATTATTCTAGCACATTTAGCTTTTCATATTACTCAATTACATCTTTCTCATGTAGAATTTGTTCTGTATAACATTTGGAAATGGAATAAACTTTATATCATTTTAGATAGCTATGTTATCCCTAAATTATTTACCTCTCACTTTTCTTTTGCCATCTGTCTTAAAGTTAATTTCCTACTGTAAAACATAACTTTTATATGTTTGCAAAGATTTCCTTATTTTCACATTTTTCTCTGTGATCTTTTATGTAATTATTCTTACTAAATATTTTCCAATACCCTTATTGTATTTGCTTGAATTAATTTGGTTTTTAAGAAGAGGTAGTAGTATGGAACTAATGATGTAATGTGTATGTATTTGGGAAATTTATGACCATCTTACTCATGTACCTGTTCTGTCTAATATTTTCAACCTGTCATGATGAGAAATCAGTAATTCTATTTTATAGTTAATAACTCACCTATTTCATTGTTACATGTTTCTTATTTGCTGCTAGCACTTGTGCCACTGAGCTATATCCCCAATCCAAAGACAGGCATTTTGGGGCTGGGGAGATAGCTCCAAGGCACAATTGCCTATTGGGCAAGTGCAAGGTCATGAGTTCAAACCCTGATCCTAAAAAAAAAAAGGCATTTTAGGGATTATTTTATCTAGATAAAATTGAATTAATATTAAATCAGTGATTAACTTTTTTTCATTTTTTCACATTACTCGGTCAATTTTGCTAGGTTTTCAAAGTGCACAATTCTGGGAGAATATTCTAGATTTCCTACAGCATATAGGAGGAGTGAAGGCCTCCTCCCATCACAAGTAGAGTTTGGCCAAGTATGAAGTGTCCTATGGTAGAAGTGGGCATCTAGCATGTAGCCAATACAGAAGCAAGGATCAAGGTTAACAATAGTGGCAATGCCACATATTTCAAAAGTTTCTTCCTTTGCAATTAGTGATGATATGAAACAGTGAAAAAAATGGTTTTCTAGTATTTTAAAATGGACTAGTTTAGTATATGATTTCTTGATGCTGTCCTTATATTTAACTATATATTTACAATATAAATATATGTATTACAAATGCATATATTTAGAATATTTGTAGTATTTATATTTACAATATAAGTATATATGTATGTTTATATTAACATATGAATTAATATACAAATCAGTATGTGTATATTTATATTAGTCTATAAAATTTATATTTTATTACTATCTTTTGAATCTAAGTTTAAATATGGTTGTGATTTTAATAGTAAACTATTACAAGCATCAAAATTCTATTTATAAATTTGTATTTAGTGAAAGTCAATTAGACCTCACAGTATAAATAATTATGTTTTGAGTTGCTTAAACATTTTAAATTAAAGCTGACAGAGTTGATATTAAAAAGATATTTCAGATCTAAAGGAATTGGGATACAATGACTGTTATATATTTGGAAGAATTTTATTTTCATAAGCTCAGCAGAGTAAAAATGCAATTATCAAGACATAGGAAATTTCATATGCTTGATTTTTTTTTTTTTATGTCTGATAGGCCAGAATCTGATATGACTTCAATGCAGCCTTTGGGGAAAAATGCAGAAAAATGTAGAATTTGTCTGGCAAATCGGTATGTGTCATCATTCTTTTCTAACATTGGAAGTGTTAATGTTGCCAGGATATCTTGTAGCTTTTGGACAGGAGAATTATTGGACAACTGCTATACCATGTATTGTAGTTTAAGTCTAGTTGTCTCCCCAAAGCCTCATGCAGTCATGGGACTTGTGTAGATTGAGACTTGACTCAGGAGTCACTGGGATTATGTGACTTTGTACTGATGTAGAGTTTGAGACTTGATCCATGAACCCTGGGATTGTGTGTTTTAAGTACTTCTGGGATTATGGGTGTACCCTAAGGTGGAAAGACTGAGATGGAGAGCCTGAATGTAATATAAAGAGAGATAGAGAGACAGGCTTAAGCTGTTGCTCTCTGTTCCCTGTTTATTCTGTTTCCTCTGTCACCATATTGTTTCTGTTCCACTACCATGAACTGGATGCTGTCTTCCTTGTTCCACTCAGCCTTGGGCCAGCCGAATATGGACTGAAACCTCCAGTAACTGTGAGCTAATAAACCTTTCCTTCATTCATTTTGAGTGTCAGGTATTTGTCCCAGCAATGAGTAGAAAGTAACTAAGACATCATGCAGTTCAAGAGTGGAAGAGGTATATGATAGAATCTGTAGGTGGTCTTCCTAGTGCTGCAATTTCCAAACTGCAAATCTTTTGTTCTCTTGGTGACTCCAAACTTTCAAAGGAGTGAGTGACCTTTCTTTTCATTTAGCTGTATTCACTTCTCAGGCGTTTTGTTAAAAAATAAAAAAATAAAAAAATAAAAAATAAAAAAAATTAAAAAAAAAAGAAATGCTACAAATCAAGATTCTTTAACCATTTCCTAGGAGGTGGTTATTTTGTGAATTGTAAGATTTTCGTCAGTCTTAATATACTAGATACCACTACTATATGTCCATTTGTGACAACTGTGTCTCAAGACATTGTTAAATGCCTCATGGAAGACAGACACTCTCTGTTCAATACAAGAACTTCTGAAACATTGATAATTTAAAGAGAGAAAAACTGAATTATATCATATGTGCTGTGAGATTTTCTCATAAAATGATGTATTTATTTCAATAAATATATATGAAGATATAAATTTCAAAATCACGTGATTATCACAGTCATATGATAATTAAGTTTGTTTGTAAAATTAACTATCAAATATTTACTTCATTACACAAAAAGGAACATGTAGTTCTTGGGTTAAAATTAAATGTAAAGTTTTCTAGTTAATACAGATCAAACTATGATTTAGGAAAACCCTATTATTAACATTAGAGATTGAATGTAACAGTAGTAATACCTAGGATTGAAACAGTGTTATTTTTCACTCTCATTTTAAATTGTTCATGGAATTGTGCTGTTTTCCTATAAAATTTCTTCCTTTTCAGTGTAGACTGCATTAAATATTTCTGTGATATTAACAATAAAACCCTTTCCAGAAATACATACACTTGAAAGATCTTACAAAAGGAAACATTCTGATCTTCTGATATTTCATCATCAAAATGATTACATTTTGAGCAAATTACTTATTTTATGTTCAAGGACAGTTAACACATTTTGAAAATACAAGTGCAACTTAATAAAGATCAATAAATGAACATTGTTCATTGTCTCTTCAAATTGGTACATATATACTACAGACACAAATTATGTCCACAAATACTTTTATATATTATCATATGCACATTTTTAATGCTGTTGCATATTTTTAATGCATCATGAGTTTCACTTTAGCGGAGTATAAAATATTTAAATAAAGCTTCATTAATTATATTTGGACAGTTATTATATGGAGCTATCAAAAGAAATAACCCCAAAACTGCAAATATACCTGACATATTAACATCTATGTGTATCTTTATCTTCAGCTGCCTATTGGTATATCTATCTATCTATCTATCTATCTTCTGCCATTCTGCTATTTTAAATTTGGCAACAGTAAATATTCAACTAAATTTCAACTATGCTAATATTTTTATGGTTACATTTTCTACAAGACTTTGTTTTGCAGGACTTTTCAGAATCTGCACATAATAGTTTATAATTTTTGAAAGCATTTTAAGTGTAATATATAATTACTGTGGCTCTATAAATGTTCATTGATTACTGCTTTGGCAACATTTTAATAATCTACTTATATTTGATGTTTGGGTCATTTTAAAAGTTTAAGCCAATTATATTAAATATCAAAATGAATAAGTTCACTCATACAATTTTTCTACACATCTGTATTTTATTCTTTTTCTCTTTAAAAATAAGCATAGTCACACTGTCAAATTAAAAATATACAATATGTTAAATGTCTTAGTAAAATTTACTTATACCATATATCAGTAATAGTGTTGTTCTGATTTTAGTTTCTAACCACGTTTAGAAGCAATTATTTTATTTTGTCCACAGTATCATCAGGTGGATTCACATTACTGTAATGAGGAATTCATCGAGGAAAATTTTTAAAAAATATTTTAGTTTTATTTGAATTCATATATTTAATAATACATACTTATTGTGCATGTGAGATTTTAAGATATGTGTATATTTAGGAATAGGTCAGTTGAACTGATTAAAATATCTTTTAACTTATGTATTGGTCAGGGTTTTACTTAGAGGAGCAGAACAGATATAGTACAAGGAATGGATATTAACACAAAATATACAATCTATAAGGAATTATAAGATTGGCTTACAGTAGTCACAGAATCTGGTGAGAAAGCGTGCAGAGGGCGTCTGCAGGCTCCAGACTGAAGAATTCACCGCAGCACTCCATGTAAGTCTCTATTCCTTGGCTGATGGGTCTGTGATGGAAGACTGAAGTGTCTGTAATGGACGCTGAAGAGTCTGCGACAGGTGGCAAAAGATTCAAGCTGGAGGCTGAAGAGTCTGTGCTGTGAGCCAGATGATGAAGTCCAGGCCAAATGCGAAGACAGAAGCTTCTCCAACGAAGTGAAATCTTGACTCCTTCCTCAGCCCCTTAAAAAGTCTCTTTGTGCTCAGTCATTCTGACGTGTGCCCATTGTGCCCTAGGGTAGAAACAGTCATACCCCAGATGGGCCCTTGATCCTGCTCTAGGGAGGAGCCAGTCATATTCTAGGCAGGCCCTAGTCACGCTCCAGGGAGGAATCAATTGTACTCCAGGGCGGGGCTCCCACCAACAGGGAACTGGGCTGCTGAGTCATCCAGCCAAGTTGACACAATGTATCAGCCACTACACCTTACATAATTATTTTTTGTGGTGAGTGCTCTTAAAAGTTTCTCAGTTATTTTCAGGAATACAATATATTGTAATGCAAGCTAGTCAGCACTTTGTAAAATAGCAATTTCACATTATTTATTTATTTATTTATTTATTTATGGTTATTGAGAATGGTCTCCCTATGTAGCTCAGGATTCCTTAAATTCATTGTTAGTCCAGGCTTGCTTTGAACTCATAACCCCTTGAGTGCTAAGACTACAGATTTGTCCACCATACCCTATGGTCTTTTCATAAACTACAGTGGAATGCTTTAGTTCTTTATTCTCAATTACTTTAGAGTCTATTAACTACTATGCCCTGCAAACAGAGATTTTTGTTAACACTCTTCTTGTATCTGTTTCTATTAATATAACACTCGCTCATTCCATGTATGAGATAATATAACATCTGTCTTCTGGTGTTAATTTTGTGTCTCTTAGCCTGTCTGCCAAGATAATCCATATTATCTCAAATGACAGGACATATCACTTGTAAGAGTCCCAGTGAAATTCCATTGCATATATATGACATGTTTTATTTATTCATGCATCCCCAAGGAGCACCTATATTGTTTTTATAGCATGGCCATGAATGTGAGAGTATGCTATCATAATTTAAATCCTTTAATTCTGTCTTAAGAATTACCACTGGAAGGTGACATGGTAGTTCTGTTTTTTTGTGTCTTAAAGAATCTCCCTACTGCTTTCATCATGGTTGTTTTAATTTCACCTTCTAGTCTTAATTTCTTTCTGTCTTCATAGCCCCACCAACATTTTGTGTCTTTTGTGTGTGATGACAGCCATGCTAACTAAAGTGAACTATGGTCTCATTGTGATTTAAACTTTCACTCCCTGTAACTGGTGACATTGAGCACTTCTTGAAATATCTATATGCTATTTGCATGTGTTTTTAAAAAATTTTCAGGGGCTGGCAAGATGGCTCAGCGGTCTAAGGTGCTTGTTTAGGCAAGCTTAGGCAACTGCAGGTACCAGGGTTCAATCCCTGGCACCACATGCTATGCCAGCCCCATCCCTAGGGCAGGCTGAGCCAGTCATAATATAAAAATAAATAACGAAATAAACAAACAAATAAATAAATAAATACAATAAAATGAAAGTATCTATTCAGAATATCTGTCAGTGCTCTTTGTAGGGTTGGATTGGTGGTCATAAATGTCTAGTTGTTCTTTGTCATAGAAGTGTCTTATCTTACCATTAAATTTAGTAGAGTTACATGACACATCAATCTGGGTTGGAAGGGCCAGCCAAAGAGCTCAGTGGATGAAAGTACTTGCAATCAGGTACAGGGGCCAGGGGTTCGATCTTAAGGCTGACTGTGCCATCCTCACTCCCACCCCTATCCCCTAGGGGACACTGACAGGGCAAATGAGACTAGGCATGGTGGTGCCTGCCAGTAATCCCAGCTTTTGGGAGGCGGTAAACAGGTGGATCATTAGGAGTGTGATCTAGTAGTGAGACCTTGAATGCCCTGTAGACTCTTCCCTAAACTACAAAAAAAAAAAAAAAAAAAAAAAAAAAAAAAAAAAAAAAAAAAAAAAAAAAAACTGGATTAGAAGTCATTTTCTTTCAGAACCTAAAATATTGCACTGCAAGTGCTTCTTGAGTCAATGGTTTGTGTTGGGAAATCTGCTGTGATTCTGATGATCATGGTAGGTGATCTGTTTCTTTCTTGTAACAGCTTTTAGTATTCTATTCTTTTGCTGAATCTCTGTGATTTTGACTATTATGTGTCCAGATGTACATTTATTTTGATCACGGCTATTTGAAGTTGTACAAGCCTCCCTTAACTATGTATCGGACTATTTTCTCATGTTTGGGAAATTTTCTGCAACAACTTTTGTAGACAGTCTTTTAGCCATTTGTGCTGACTCCTTAGTGTAAGAATCTGAAAGAGAAAGTAAAATCTGAAGGACACAGTAGATACTGGGAAAACGGAATGAAACTGTTCAAAAAGAAGGAATTACTGAGTTGAGGAGAAGTACAGGAGAGGCAGCAGGGAAATAGATCTGTCTATATTGGTAAACAGGACAGTTCTGAAAACTACATACTGTGGATTTCTCTAGTCTATGCAAAGGAGTACTTAATTCTTAATTGGCTTTGTCTTCTTTATTCAATTCCTTTTTGCTTTTCACCTCATTTTCCTTTCTTTTCTATTATGAATTCAATTTATCCTGTATATATCTGGTAGTATGAACAACTTATTTGAAGACAACAGTATGCAGTACAACGAATACTCTGAAATTCCTATTAATTTGCTCAGTGAAATTTTGTATCATTTTCAATTTTTGCTTCACTACTACTACTTTGTACTCTTCCTATAAAAATAGTGTTTATTCAGGACCATCATTTGTCAGTGGGTGTGATTTTTTTATTGTTGTTGAATTGAATGACAAATATTTTGGCTATCAAGCCCTCAGTAGCTGTCTGGTTTCCTAAGCATTCTGTAGGCTCTTCTCTCACACTCTTAATTACTTGCTTTTCTTTAGACAGCTCTTTAGTTTGAGGTAGTACTGTTTGTTAATTTTTATTCTGTTGTCTTTAGAGAAGTTTTGTTTATGATCTTGTAGTGTAGCCAAAAATCATTGCGCAGACAATATGAGAAATACCAGGAAGCTCTTTCTCTTTTGATCAAGTAACTTATTTTTGACATGCTTTGTGAGATAAAGTTCATAAAAAGTTCTAATGTTGCTGTTTTTCCAACATTCTTCTATGAAGAATTGTCCTACTTGTAGAAAACTGTTGGGTTAAGTTTTAGAACAGAAACACATTAAATTTTAGGGTAAAAAAACACCTTAGGAGAGTAAAAATTCATTAGCTATGAGATCTTAGGCCTCCAATATATTTCAGATGTGCATATACACACAATGCTTGCTAATTTTACACCATGCTTATAGAAGGATGGTAGGAGGGAGAAAGGGTGAGAAAAGAGAGAAATTTAATGATTTAAGGTTGAAAGTTCAAACAGTAGCCCAGATAACCTGGAAAAAATAATACACTAAAGGTTTCATTGAGAGTTATTTAATAATTCACCATTGTTTTGCTTACAGAAGGAATGTGAAAATATGGCATTTTATAAAATAATTTGGAAGATGGTTGGTACATACTATATGAAACACAATTTACTTAGTTACTGTCATTTGGATCTTCAGCCCTCCATTTGGGACTTAAAATTTATTTAATTTGTCCATTTAGAAATTGATAAATCTAAGTGAAATGCTCATACACTAGCAAATTTACATGTGAGCATTGCAAACAAAGTTAAATTCAAAATGTGCTCGTGTATCATTAGTGACTTAATTGCTTATGTCTTTTAATAAGAGCTAGATTTAATAGGAATTGAAATGATAGAAACTGAAACTCTATTGTTAATCAATGAGTTTTGGAAAAAGAAGATGAAATTCTAGCACATCCTTGTACATCATTCTTTTATACCTCTCGTATAGCAAAAATTGCTTTCTGAATATTGTCATATCCTTTAATGATTACAACCTTTCCAATATCATTAATTCATCTCAAATTCAAATTCTGCAGTTTCTAAGATCCAGGAGTCATTCGTACCCATAGGTGTTTGCTATCATTTAAATAAATGTTCATTTAAAATGATATGTGTGTATATACAATTTGAGTGTATTTTATATATACAGCTGTGACATCAATGGCTATAGTGAATGTAAATTGTTACACTATATAAAGTGGGCCTGTAGTCAAAACTATGAGCTTATTTTTGCTTTATGTTACAGATAGGGATAAAATATCAAGTGGCACGGAGAATTCTTAATATTCTTTGGGGGCATGTATATTGTTTTTGCCAAAATGGCCTGGTAATTATGAATTTCAGTCTATTTCTTAAATCAGCCTTAATGAAAACTTGTGACAAAAATATGAATTGAACAAGACCAGAACTTGAAATTGTTCCAAGAAAAAAAGCCTGTTCCTGAGTAAATTGGCTATTTGTTCAGAATATATACTGTTGTCTACAAGACAGACTGAGGCTGAAGGCCATTGGCAAAGAGGGTGCTTTCAATACATGATGCCCTTGTTTAAGCCTCCAGCACCAGAAATGCAATGAGAGGCACATGTGGGTGAACAAAAACACTTAGTAATAAATGTCATATATTTTTTTACCCAATAATTTCTGTACTGTGAATGACACTGCTGAGTGCTCTCCAACAGAAAGACATACTCAAGAAAATTTAATATGTGCGTGTCCAAGTTATTCACTGGATCTGGCACTGGCTAACTTCTGGCTCTTTCCCAAAATTATAACAAGCAAGATGGGCTGGAGAGATAGCTCAGTAGAATAAGTGCTTGCCTGGTAAGCACTGGGTCCTGAGTTCAATTCCCGGTACTATATAAAAAAAAAAAAAAAAAAAAAAAAAAAGCAAACATGAGGAGGGTAAAAATGTTCGTGAAAGATAAGCATTCTGAATCAAGTTTTAACACAGAGGTAGCCACCATAGAGAAACAGACACAAAGGAAGACTTGCACGGCTGCTTCACAAAGCGCCAAAAATCGTGGGCTAAGCGTAATAGATATAAAAAGGAGTACTTGAGGGAGATTAATGTCAAAATGTCTTTTACTGGAACAATTGTATTTTAAATTTAACATTCAACGTATTTTTCAGTCACACTCATATACCGTCTTCACTACAGAATATTATTATTTTCAGAGTAAATGTATTATTATGCTGATTGAGAGTTCATTATGCAGCTAATAACAGTCCAACATATCTACTGTTACAACACTGAACAAAATACAATGATAATGACTCAAATTCCTTAATATTCTATAAAATTTCAGGGCATTTATTTGAAGAACAGAAAACAATGTTATTGCATTCTTTTGTGTGGTCCAGCTCAAACACCATCACCTATAAATAAGAATCCCTATTTAAGATGTTCTTTTGTAAACTTCAAATCTAAGTAATGTCTCAATAAAAAATAACACTATCTTTAAGTAACTTCATATTAACTTCAAAATAATTCCAAACATTCTTTATACACTCTATACCCAAATAAAAAGAAAAATCTTTTCAAGCTAGTTATGGTGGAATAAACTTGTAATCCTATCTATTGAGCTTGCTGAAGGTGGAAGAAATCACATTGTAGGCTAACTGGGGTAATTTATTTAGCCAGTATTTCAAAATAAAAAAAAAATTAAAAATAAATAAAGGGACAAAAATGTAGTTCGGTGTCCCCTGGGCTCAATTTCAAGTACCATTAAAAAACTCAGTAGAAAAGTGAAAGGCCCAGAAAATAATTTCATAAGAAATGTGTAATGTATGTAGAACCTAAAATATCTGAAAAATATCAATGTATGAAATATCTTACTTTTTTCTCCTATAGCTTCAATTTAATCCAAATGAAAATGCCAAAGTCATTCATTCTTAAGAGGAACACAGTAAAGATTAAAAAAGTTCTCATAGAACTACAAGCTGTAGTTTGTCAAAGCAATGTAGAAATAGAAAAGCTATTAGCGTTATGACACTCAATTTCAAAATAATATAAAACTATCACAAAATAATGGGATTAAGCTGGGTGTGGTGGCTCATGCCTGTAATCCCAGCACTCAGGAGGCTGAGGCAGGAGGATTGGTGCGAATTCGAGACCAGCCTGGGATACAAAAGTGAGCTGTAGGCCAGCCTCAACTGCATAGTGAGACTCTGTCTCAAAAAGACAAAAAAGGAGCTGGGGAGATGGCTCCGAGGCACAAGTGCCTGCTGGGCAAGTGCAAGGTCGTGAGTTTGAACCCCAGTCCCACCAAAAAAAAAAAAAAAAAAAGGATTATATGGGCATAAAAGTACATATTCATCCCAATGAGCTAGAGGAACATGAAATAAACCCATATACCTCAAAATCATCTTGATCCCAAAGCATAATTTGGGGAAAACATCCCTTAATTAACAAATGATACTGGGAAAATAGTATAACCGTACAGAGTAGGACTTTGCCACTCACATTTTATAAAAAAAGCTTAAAATGCATCAAAATGTTAATGTTATACCTGAAAAATAAAGAAAAACATGAAGAGAACACTTCAAAGTATATAGGAAATAACAGATAATTTTTCAAAAATTGAAAACCAACTACATAGTGAAAGAAAAATAATTGAAGAGATATTCTAATTTATTAGAGAAAATTCTTTCTAGCTATTCTTTAGAAGAAAGATGTACATCTAGCACATATAATTATAAAAAATTAACACAAAAATTACAAGTAAACTAATCAATACATATGAAGCTGAGCTGGAGAAAAAGTTTCCAAAGAACAAATAATAAATGTATGAAAAAAATCTAGACAACAGTAAAATGCAAATATAACTCTGTATATGAAATAGATAAATGTAGTAAAGTGTACTTCTAAAAAAGAAAGAAATTGTGTCATTTCCAGAAAAATGCAGGACACATGCTAATTTTCTGATGTGAAACAAATCAGACTCAGAAAGAAAAAAAAAAAAAAAACCTGTGTGTTTTCTTTCATATGACGAATAGAGCAGAAAAGAAAAAGAAATGTGCCATCAATATAAACAAGACACTACTGTAGAACAGAAAAGGTTCTAAGAGAGTTGGCAATGACAAAACGAAGGTAAGGAGAGAACGTAATCATAATATATTTTGTCCAAACATCTAAATATCACAATGGCACCCACTATTCTGTACAGCCAGAAAGGTTTAAAATTGCTAAACTACCTCAACTACCTCAACTAACAACTACCCACAGGTAAAAGCCCAGAAGTTGTGGGATGATATCTAGTGAACTGAATGCTTTAAAAGAACACGATGTTTCAATTGAATTGATTTCTGCTCTAATATTTATAATTTCCTCCCGCCTTCGGGCTTTGTATTTTGTTTGTTATTCCGCTTCTAGTCGGTTTAAGTGTTGTTTAAGATTGTTTAATTGTTCCCGTTCTGTTTTCTTAATGTGCGAGTTCAGAGCTATGAATTTCCCTTTCAGAACTGCTTTCATTGCATCCCACAAATTCCGGTAGGTTGTGTTTGAATTTTCATTAAATTGTAGATACTGTTTTATTTCTTCTTTAATTTCATCTGTGACCCATTGGTTGTTGAGAAGAGTGCTGTTTAGTTTCCATGTAGTCCTGGAATTCTTATGGTTTCTTTCATCATTTATTTCCAATTTGATTGCACTGTGGTCAGATAAAATGCATGGGATAATTTCTGTTTTCTTGCATCTACTTAAGCATGATCTATGGACTAATATGTGATCTATTTTAGAAAATGTCCCATGTGCAGCTGAGAAGAATGTGTATTTTGAAGTGGTTGGATGGAACACTCTGTATATGTCCACTAAGTCCAATTGTTTCAAGTTTTGTTTCAGTTCTGCCACTTCTTTGCTGATTTTTTGTTTGCTTGACCTATCTTTTTCGGATAAGGGAGTGTTGAGGTCTCCTGTTAAGATTGTAGTATTAGATATAAGATTTTTCAGGTCCATTAAGGTTTGTTTTGTATAGGTTGCTGCTCCCATGTTGGGTGCATACATATTTATGAGTGTTACCTCTTCATCATGAATTTTTCCCCTAACCAGTATGTAGTGGCCTTTTCTATTTCGTTGGATCAGTCCTGGTTTGAAGTTTAGACTGTCTGCAAAGAGGATTGCTACCCCTGCTTTTTTGAGGTGCTGGAGCATGTAGTATTGTTTTCCAACCTTTAACTTTAAGTCTATGAGTTTCTTTACGGGTTAAATGTGTTTCTTGTATGCAGCATATTGTTGGACTCTGTTTCCTTATCCACTCTGCAAGTCTACTTCTTTTGATTGGAGAATTGAGTCCATTTACATTGATGGTTATAATTGAAATGTATTGACTTATGGCTGACATGACTCTTATTCGCTAGTGTTTACCAATTTTTCCTCCTATTT
>PVJA010027280.1:0-15244 GCA_004027025.1 Myocastor coypus
TCTCGGGAACGCAGAGGCGGGGCAGAGGGGCGCAGGGGCTTACCCGCAGCGGGTGCGCAGGCTCAGCTCCCAGCGGTGGGGTTTGGGCTGGGTTGGGACAGGAAGTTCTGGTCATGTTTCTTTAGAGATAAAGATGTTGGTCTTTTCTGGCAGGCGTAGTGCACAACTCTGGAATGATTCACTGCAGGGCATTGTCACTAGGTTTTCTGGTCTACTCCAAGGGAGAAGAGTTAAGGGGAAGAAGAGCATAACCATCAAGCTTCTGCTTTGCCAAATCCCAAGTGCTATATTTTGAGGCGCCTGTCCCGAAACATTAGGCCTTAATGATCACTAACACCTTTGGCTAAAGAAAAATGTTGTTTTAGGGATGTTAATGGAAATGCAAATTAGAAAATGGAAATTTCTCAGTATCCTTGAAGTTGAATGAACTAGAAGAGGGGGGGGTGGATGGGCAGCCTCACCTCCTTGTCTTCGCCTTTGCTCCTGTCCTTCCCTTCCGTCATCATCCGCATCGGGCTTGGGGATGGGGCTTGGGCGGTGCTGTCTACTGCAGGAGCTGGCACTGATGCGGCACGGTAGACCAGCTCCAGGAGAGGACTGTGGGGCAGGTAGGCCTGCGAGGTCCCCATCGATATCCAGGTATCCTGCGAGTGAAGGAAGCGCAGATAACCCCTAGGGCCATTCTAGCTCCTCTTATTGGTTGTCCTGACAATACGTATCCAAATAGGATACTTTTCTCTGATATCATTTTTAATCAAATATGGAGTTGTAGAGATAAATAACACAGAGAAACTTAAAGTACTTGATCCCTCCCTGCCTACCAGAATAGCAGTTCCTTCTGATTTGTCATCATTTCTCTCTGCAAGAAGCTCCTTCAGGATTCACTGAGAGGTGGCATCTCAGGCCAGCCAGGCTGGGGTAGATGGGAGCATCTCAGGGATGGACACAGCTGCGCTTGTGTGCGTGTTTGGCACCAACAGTTTCTACATGAAGTTTGTCTAATGACTTATTGCAAGCCCAGCTGCCTTGCTTATTTATTTCAGTACTTAAAATTTTAAAAATAGATGGATTTGTAATTCAGGCTCAGAGAGAAATAGTATTAAATAGAACTTTCAGTCAGACAAAGGGCAAAAGCCAGAAGTTTGTTACATGATTTAAAGCTGTCTGCAGATGGCTGTGTATTGTTTGGGATGGGCCTCTGGGTGCTGGCTGGAATACACCTTTAGCTTTTGGCAGCGATTTCTTCTGAGCTTGTAGCTAAGTTCTCTGATTTGCATAACCAACACTAGCCAATCAGAAACAAAATGAAACTTTAAAATATCTGTACACAACCATATTCATGCTTTCACAAAGACACACAAACACACACACACACACATGCACACACACACACCCATGCAAGATGGAATGTCTACAGAACCAGATTTGATGATTTGCCTAATACTAGAGTGGAATATGTCTAGTACAGCCAAAGGAAATGAATATTGGAGACTATAGCAATGAAGGAGTCTAGCAATTGGGTAAAACGCTCATGAAATTTCTTTCAAGAGTGATTCTTTTTATTTTTTATTTATTTATTTTTTCAAGAGTGATTCTGACAATGTAGAGCAATTGCTGTGTTTCAAGTAGAGACTGGTATCACAGTGACAACTTCATCCAGGTCATTTTTTCAAAGCATCTAAGTTCCTTAGGTAATTGTTTACTCAACCTTTCATTCATTTACTCTGCTGCTGTAAAAGGCATTTAATGAGAACTTTGGGTGATCCTTCTTCTCTGGGAGACAAAATTAGTAGCATCACGTCCCTGCTTTTGTTAGTACATGACAGGCAACTTCCAGTGCATTGTTTCCCTGTGCCTGCAGGTAAAGAGGAGTAGAGACAAAGAGCTCTGGGACCATGGGAGAGTGACAGCAGCTTCACCAAAGAGGGTAGCCAGTCTGGTTCCTTAATTGGTATCTGTGAATCCAGTTGTCAGGCATCAATGCTCACTCCCTTTGGCTGGCGCTCAGGTGAGGCCCCTACCCCTCCTCCACTTCCTGTCCATTTTGTTCTCTAACTGGTGAGCAGACCTGTGGCACCAGTGCCGCGGCTGGCTATTTGTTATCACTGAAAGCTTGAAAACATTCATCATCTCTGCTCTGTACTTTGTGTATCTCTTCTTTGCTTTATTGAGAACTTGAGAATTAATTTCTTTACTTGTGAGGGAAGGAACCATTATCTTTGGCTTTCTCTGCTTTGCCTTGGCCCAATCATTAGGGAAGTCCCTTGCTCCAAAGCATCAACATATTAGTGTCAGGGTTTGCGAATACAAATCTCTATAATATAATCTTACTGCACATGGGAATTTAAGGGCCAGTAAAATACGAAGAAATCAAGGAATCACACATTCAAGACAACTTCCTTGTGAGAGAAATGAGCTACTTTTTTGAAACGTAGCACATAGGATTCTAAATTAATTTACAAGTTCTGGGATGGGGAAATAGCTCAGTGGAATAAGCAAGCTCTTGCCTGGCAAGCACAGGGTCCTGAGTTGAACAAAACAAAAACACAAACCAAGAGTACTAAGAAGACCGATAACCTATTAAAGTCCTGGCAAAATACTTAGACATGTTAGATTTCACCAGTACAGTATTACTCTGTGAGCTAATTTGCTACAAAGATTATCTCAATGAAATGCAGTAAGTCTGTGTCATGATTATGTAACAGAGGAGGATACTAGGGACAGCTTCACGTGAACTTCAAATGGATGTTCCAAGTGAAGTAGCCATTTCTTTTCCCTTATGTCAGGACTCAGCACTATCATGCCCTATTGCTTGAAAAGATTGTTGAGAGCCAAGAGACTACAAGAGAAGAAAACAAATTCAAGAGGGAGGAATGGGGAGATAGCCCTGTGTCACAAGTGCCTGCCTGGTAAGGTCCAGAGTTTGAACCCCGGTCCCACAAACAAAACAAACAAACAAACAAACAAATAAAAAGTAAATAAAGTAAGGAAAGAGACAACAATTAAATACCATAAAAGGCCCACCAGCAGTGTCACTGTGACTATTTGTCTCCCTTGTCTGGCAGCTCTCATTGGACAATGAGGAGTGCTATTTTATAGGCCTCCGTTTTATAATCTTTTAATTGAGAATCTTGACTACCTCAGACTTTCTTTGCTGCAGCAAATGAGAACTGTGCTGAACTCCACATACAAATCCCAGGCTGCTGATTGGATGTAAACTTTCTCTCTCATGCAAAACCCTTCACTGCATTCAAGCCAAATATCATTATCCCGGGGAAGACCTTGAATGCCATCCAATTTTTATAAGCAAATTTGGTGTTTAATCATCATGAGTTCCAATTTGTGAAGCTCTTATACTGTATAGATAATTGCAGAAATGGATAGCTCTAAGAGGCTGGACTAAACATTCTAGATTTCATGTTTCATAACAGAAAAGAATGATCACAGATTATACTGGAGATTGCTCATTTTAGAAAGAAATGTTTGTAAGACTGGCTCTTGGCTAGCATCTGGGGACTTAACTGGAAATCATTTCTCTACACTGGTACAAAACTTTCATAAGGCTGGCTCATGGGGCCTTGACTATGCAGAGTATGTTTTTTGTTTGTTTGTTTGTTTTTTGCTTCTTTATATACATTTGGTGCAAGGTCTTGTTCTGCAAGATTTGTAGTGATCTTCCTGTTTCCAGCCTCCCCAGCTCTTGGATTACAGGCGTGCACCACCACACTGGGTCTCTGTGGCAGGACCATCACACCTGGGGGTGGGGTCAGTGCAGCATGTATTTCCTGGGGTTCAACCCTGGTCCCTATGCTTGCCTACAGAGGAGCTTAGTTCACTGAGCTGTGTGACCAGCCCCCCCCACCCCCCCGAGTATCCCTGGAGTATGTTTTATGTGAGTCTGTGACAGGCATGTTATTTGGTTTTCTTTTAAGACAAAAGATGTTAATATCTGAGTTTTTTTTTTTTTTTTCTCAGTTAAAATCTCAGTATTCAGGCTTAATTGCAGCACGGGTGTCTGGTGACTAATGCGTGGGTTTTGTTCTGCAGCTTGGGCTCTCATCTCTAAACGGTCTGCTCGCATGGTTTATGCTCACATAAGCTTTCTTTCTAGAGGCCTGGAATTTCGTTACATGTTAGACAGAGGAGGCGAGTATAATCAGTCTCCAGTAAAGCCTTGAATATTGTCATTACTGAACTTGCCTACTGGACAATTCGTTGCTCGATGCCTAAGGGCATTTTCCCAACTGGCCTGAGAGACAACCGCTGGAAGCCTGCACCTGGTTTCTCCTAGACTTGACCCCGTCTTCCTTTCCCATATCCTCATTTTGCTTCACATCGGATTGCTAAGGCCTCCATTCTGATGACTGTCAACCTTTCTAGCAAATTACCAAAAATGGGAGTGGTCTTGGAGACCCCCAGCTTAGTGCTCACTTACTGATGTTTAAACAGGTACGGTGGCACTTTGGTTCACAGGATTGTTTGTCTTCAATGTGCTTTGGTTTGGAAACGAACTATTTGGCAAAAGTTTGTTTTCTTTATAAGCTCTGAATCAGGGGCCAGGGAGATAGCTCCGAGGCACAAGTGCCTGCCTGGCAAGTGCAAGGTCGTGAGTTTGAGCCCCGGTCCTGCCAAAAAAAAAAAAAGAAAAAAAAAAAAAAAAAGAAACTCTGAATCAGATGACAAACACAAGGGTGACCATCTTCTACAAAACCAAAGAACGAATGAAGTTTGTTAACTGAGGTAGCCCTGTGGCTTGAGCACATGCAGCAGTGCCTCCTAAATATCTTTGAAGGAGACAAAAGGGAATAATGGGGGAAGAATAAAGACGAATAATGCACTGCTGTGCCCCAGTCTGGTGAATGAAAGTGACCTCCACCAGACAGCAAATGTGGCAGGGAGTGCTGGGCAGGTGAGACAGGGCAGAGGTATGAGGCCCTGAAGGTGGGTGTCAAGCTGAGAGTCATAATGGGGTTTGGAGGCTTACGAGATTGGTGGTTGAGATCACTGGACCCATGTCTGTGTACAAGGAAAAAGCACAAGACATATCATAAAAGAATAGGACCTATTAGAGTAGAAAGGACTGCCTAGAAACATAAAGGCTAGGATGCTGGAATTATTCTCCTCATTACAGAAGTTCATGATGCCAAATGAGGGGCAACTTTGACAGACTCATCCTTTTCAGACTGAAGCACCAAGAATTCTAAGAGGCTAAGCTGTAAGCCTGGGCTTGCTAATAAAGAAATAATGACTAAGCCTATTGCCAGGTAGTAGCCCAGCATTTATATGCATTGATTCTTTTAGTCACCTCTGAGGTAAATGCTTTTCTTATCCTCCTGATTTTACAGTCGTAGAAGAGGAGGCCCAGCAAATGACTTTTCTGAAGGTTATAGAACTTTATTGACAGACTGTATTTCTAAATTCTTTGCTGTATTTAAATCCCTTATGTGTTTTCCTATCAACACATATTTTTCTAGGAATACTCTAAGCCGCCCAAGAGCAGTGGAGCCCCAGAGGGAAGGTGGAAGGCAGCGGTGTGGCCTTCCACCAAGCATCACGGCCACAGCCCATGAGCAGGCCGCAGGGTGCCGTGGTTAGTGCCTGGCTTTGGAGCCAGAGCAACTGCCCTGGGCCGGTGCTGCTGCTCACTAGTTGAAAGTTTTGCTATGGGTGAGTTACACTTTCAGTGCTTTGCTCTTTAATTCATAAGTTGGAGAAGCCTATTATCTACTTTGTGAAAACTCAATGCTGTCGGGATGGAAGTATTTGCTATGTGGTCTGGTACATAGTGAGCACTCAACAAATGGTAGCTACTATTAGCCAGTAGGGGACCGATTATCTTCACACTAATTTCTATTGCATAGCCACTTTTAATTTACCACTAATTATA
Source organism: Myocastor coypus (assembly GCA_004027025.1). NCBI lineage: Eukaryota > Metazoa > Chordata > Mammalia > Rodentia > Myocastoridae > Myocastor > Myocastor coypus. The sequence goes on from PVJA010027280.1 coordinate 5,888, forward strand.
TTTTGATGGTATTCTCATACAGTATTTAATTGACTAAAAGTCCCATTATTACTTCACAAGCGAGCACACAAACTACAGAGAAAAACATTGTTGTTATATTATCAAGGAGCCCCACATTTCCTGTTAAGCATCTAAGTGTCATGATGATGACTATATCTCAGTGGTGATTCCCAGCAATTTTAGGTGGACAGAATTAGTTCATTGAGGACACTGACTCCAGTCACACTCTCCTCTGTGTCTACCATGCAAACAGCTTCCTTCCCTTCTGGGGGAAATTGCACACTTGTCTGTTCTCACCTGCCAGCATGACTCTTAGGATAAGAGCCCCAGCACTGCTGCCCAGAGATTGCCTCTCCTCTTACAGACTTGGGTTACGTTGCTGGCTTAGCACACATGGCGGCATGGTGAGGGCTGCTGGGCCTAGGCTGGGGGCAGAGCCCACTATCTCATTCTCTCTACAATCATAGCACCCTGGTAAGTGTTCTGAAGGGTATCGTCAGTCAGTGTCACTGGCTTTCTTTTCTCTTTCCAGGGATTTTTCTTGAGTTGCTCAAATTGCCAGGTCTCTTTTCTCATCAATGGGCCTTGTTGACATTTAAAAAAAAAAAAAAAAAATCCCTGAGCAGAGCTGTAAGTCCTTGTTGTGGGCATCAGTGTTTTCCCTTATGAGCCTGAACCATGGTATGAAATGGACTTTGTGACTATTCATAAAAATGGATTTTTCGGGGCCTGGCGGAATGGCTCAGTGGTCTAGGGCGCCTGCTTGGGAAAGCTTGGGCGGCTTCGGGGACCGCGGTTCGATCCCCGGCACCACATGCTGCGCCCGCCCTGCCCTCGGGGCGGGCTGAGCCGGCCATAAAAAGTGAGTGAATGGACAAACAGAAGTTCTGAAACAAGAAATAAATAAATAAATTTTAAAAAATGGATTTTTCTGCTGTTCTAGATTTCTAACTATATCAATTAATTATTGTCTGAAATGATGATGAGAAAACTTCGGTTTCCCCTGCTGAAAAGAGTGACAACAGTGCTTTCCACATTTTCATCATTCATGTGTCATGGCTGCAAATGTTTTTCTCTTTGTCCGTGTCTCCTTACTGTTATTGATCTGATATATTGAAGTGAAGTGTGCCCTTGGTGGAGGAGGCAAACCTGCTGCCCATGAGGTGAGCACTACTATGATCAATGCATACGTGGGGAGGAATGATGACCTCTTCACTGGATATTTACTGAGCGCACACCTTAGGCCAATGTGAGATGTCAACCCCAAATACATTTATTGTTCCTGGTGGCTGTCAGGTTGTCTTCAAAAGAGACTAAACAGGTTTGGTAAGATTTGTCATCCTTTGACTCAGATGGTTACTAAGCAGGTGTCTAAGGTGGGGGCTACATGGTTTTCTCAGAGGACTGAATTTGTGCTACCTTGTCACACACATGACGTATTGTCTGTAAGCAAAAGGAAAGGCGAGAGGAGGGAAGGGTGCTGCTCACTGATAAAACATAGAAGCCAGTTTCTCAAGATAAATGTGATTATCACATACTACAAACATAATAATAAAAACTCAAAACGCCAGACAACAATAAGCAGGTCAGGAGATGCTACCATGCCCCATAATTTGCTCCTATATTCCTCAGTTGAGTTGATCTGATGGAAAGTCTTACATGCGGAGCACAACAGTCCTCCCCATATGTGTCTATACTTGTATGTGGGTAAATAAGGAGAACTGTTATAAAAGCAAAACTTAACCATGTAAACAGTTTGTTAGTCATGAGGGCTGTGAGTTTATAATTCTAGCTGCTCTGGAGGCAAATGCAGCAGGGCTCCAAGCTTGAGGCCAGCACAGCCACAGTGAGACCTCCATCCTCTGCTGCTTTCTCGGGATCTGGGTTCCACTGCCTTTGACTGTGTGGTTCCATCACTGCGGGCCTACTGATTACGAAAGGTTATTTGGGATATTTTAGAACAGACCCAAAACAGCATAGTTCCTTTGTCTGGGTGTTCCACTACCCACAATGGTCTCCAACTCAGATGTGGATTAAGACCCACATGTTGACAGGGCTCCCTTCTCTTCTAGAGATTCCCAGGCAGATGATTTTCTTAGGCCTTTCCAACTCTGAGACAGTGCCATATTGTGAGCTTTGTTGTTGCCATGCATGTCATCCCGTATTCCTCATTCTCGCCCCTCAGCTGGGAGAAGTTCTTTGAGATGACCTGGTATAATTTTTCTATCTCAAGATCCCTGATCTTGACTGTAACAGCCAAGTTCTGTTTCTCAGGTTGGGCAGTATTTACATAGTATCTAGGAATTGGTACATAGATATCTTTATGAAGAGTAGTAGCTGGCACACTATGCTGCAACTACTGGTATGCTATTTAATATCTGTCAGGTTCTGCTTAATATCTTTTACATCTATCTATCTATCTATCTATCTATCTATCTATCTATCTATATCTATCTATCTATCTATCTATCTATCTATCTATCTATATTTTTTTTTGGCGGGACTGGGGTTCAAACTCACAACCTTGCACTTGCCATGCAGGCGCTTATGCCACAGAGCTATCTCCCTGGCCCATTTACATATGTTTCTTCATGACAACACTGTTAACTATATGCTAGTGCTTAGTTTCAGATGAAGTTTTAGGTAAAGAAATGATGACTTGAAAGGATGAACATGTACAAGGTCCCAGAGTACTGAGGTGGTAGAAGCAGGACTCAGTCTAAAGTATCAGACTCTAATATCCTTTCCAGCTTTTATTTGTGATCTCATTTTATTTCTGTATTGCAACACAAAATCCTTAGTATGGACTATAGTGAATTATCACAGTGGTTTGGGTCTGGAACATCTGCCAAGGTCTCGTGTGCTTGGGAGACGTGGGGCTGGTGGGAGATTATTGGATCCTGGGGTATTGCGGATGACTTGCTACTAGGAGGTAGAGCTTAGTTAGAGAAGAGTCACTGGGAGTGTGCCTGAGTGGGACAAGGGTCTCCCTCCCTGGCTCCTTCCTCTCTGTACTCTCCTGGCTGCCATGGTAGAGTTTTCTTCCACTCTGCCTCTCTGCCATGCCGTCTCTGCCCAGAGTCGAGCCCGTCATAGACTATGAGCACAAGCCTGAAGAAATGGCTCCTTCACATCGCAGATGTCGTGTCTTGTCTTTATCTGTGATGAGAGAAAATGTCTTAGCCCCAGACACTGAGCTCTCCTGGTTTTCCAGACCTTTTCCAAACCTGTTGTAAGCTAAGCAACTGTCTTGCTCAACAGCCATTTTCATTGCACCCCCAGAGCCTCATTTCTATTGTTGTATCCACCTTGGGCCATTCTGACTCTTCTAGTGTTGGGTCTAGGCTTTCCTCTGGGACGACAGGGCCGGTTCGATGATGCTCTGTAACTGTATTAGATAACATCAAGCTAGAGGCTCTCTTCTGTTTTCTTTTGTTATTTCCACTTAAATTCCTAGACAATTGTGTCTACCATTTATATCTTTTGTGCTCTCCAATGTTGATGCTTCTTTTTAAACCATCAACAGACTTGCTTAAGGTCTTCCAAGCAGAAATAGTGCTGGCCTGAATTTAATGATATTATTTTAATTTCTTAATATTGTGTTGATGGCAGTCATCTATTTTGCTAGGTATAATCATATTGATAAAGCTTTTTTTTTTAAATAGACATCTTTTATGTAAATAATTTTATTTTGAGAAAAAGATTAAACAATGAGACAGAGATATGGCTATGGCAAAGGAAGGGATAAATGGCATTGTGCATCCTAGCTGCTATGTGCCCTAGAAAATGACCACTTACAGGGATTCTCTGCTGTTGCCTGCCTGAGCCACTCTTCGGGTGCCTGCCTGCCCCCCTGGAAGCCCTCTCTTGTCCTTGGGGCTTCTCTGATGTCTCCTGCATTTCTGCTCTAAATCCCAGCTGGTCCTAGCCTGTGCCACTCAGCTACAGGACCCCTCCTGGAAGCCTACATGATGAAGACCAGCAGCTGGATGGGCTCAGACTCCCCCAGTGGGATTACAGACTGCAATCCCAGACAGTGAGCCACAGCCTCCCAAAGTTATAAGCCCAGGAATGCCAAACAGAAGGAATGCTAGAAAATGCCTTCTCATGTCAAACAAGAGCGTACAAGAACAGATTTTTTTTAAAACAATAACAAGGCATGAGAGAAACATGAGCATTTGCTTTATCATATGCATGTTAGAGATGGAGTCAGGATAGATAGTAAGGAGACTCTGGCTATTAGTAAAAACCACTGCCAGCCTTACTATTGTCTGGTGACCTGTAGAAAAGATGAAAAATGAGAACAACTTGACAGATTCAATCTGAAGTTCACAGCCAGGTGTTTTCATGTAGCTATAGAATCACATCATGCGTAAAACTTCTATAATTGCTTCGTGCAAATGACACCCAAGAAAATACTTCACATTTTAGTTTTATTAAGAATATATTCTCCCCCAGTCCTGAAAAAAAAAAAAAAAAGAAAGAAAGAAAAGAAAAAAAAAAAGAGTATATTCTCCTCCAGGAAGAGGGCAATCTAATTTTTCTTCATTACTTGTACTCATTAGACTTGAGAAATATTATTGATTATATTAGATCTTAATTACTCTAATCAAGTAAATTTGATGCTGAACAAAATCATGACAGAGGAAAATTCCATCTACATTCACACTACCCTGTTCCTTATATTTAGCTTTTCTTTTTGGTTTTCCTCTCTCTCAGACACAAGAATTCTCAAGCTGTTTTGGAGAATGGGAATGCTATACATCAAAGTTAATGGAATTGGTTCTTTTGTGCTCATCTAGGTGTTCACACAGGAATTTTAAAGAGCAAGGAGCTAGCAATAAATGACAATCACATTGAAGCCTGCTTATCCTTTGCTTATTGATTTTCTTTTTGTGCGATTTAAGAAGAAAATTCAGTCAATAAAAGTAATATACATGGAGGTGTTAGGGGACTAATATTTTGCTTTCCTTATAACAAAACCTTTCTATCTTTTAAAAAATTTTGGTGATTTTTTTCTTTTCCTTCTTTCAATTTTTCTTTTTGAGACACAGTCTAAAAAGCTAAGATGGGCCTTAAGCCCAGTGCACATCCCTGGCTGGCCTTGAACTTAGGGTAATCTTCCTGCCTCAGTCTCTCAATTGCTGGGACTACGGATGTGTGCCACACTGTGCACAGCTGGTGATTTTGTTAGCAGCTAAATTATTAGAAAAAAGTTGGACTGAAAATGTGAATGTTTTATATATGGATATATAATCAAAACTAAGATATGAGGACCTACTAATCTATAGGGCTTAATAATAATACAACAATCAACACAATTTTGCTCGCTTTTGGAAGGCATTTGGCTCTGTCAGCCTTCTCCTTTAGTGATTTTACGGGAGTGTTTGTTGTCCATGTATGCAGTGGTCAAACATGTTGCTGCTTCTCAAGCTGTCTTCTCCTGAGGTCAGTGAGTCTCTCCCACGTTCTTATCATCTTCCTCCAAAGCTGGGTAACCCAGGAGCGCTTCCACCTCACAAGGCCCAAGCAAAATGATGCTCTTCATAGACGCACATATGGAGTCTTGCTCAGTAGTGAAACAGATGCTGTATGGGGTCAAATGATGGCCCCCAAAATCATGTCCAGATCCTCCTGACTCTTACATAAATGTCACCTAATTTTGAAAAAGTGTTTGTTCATGTGGTTAAGGATCTAGGGATAAAACCCTTCCACATTAACCAATTGGCCTATTTTTTTTTTTTTTTTTTTGTAGTGTTGTCATAGGAAACAGAAAAGGAAGAGGGCTAGGATGTGGCCTAGTGATAGACTGTTTCATAGGTACATGGTTCTACAGGAAAAAAAAAAAAAGACAGATGAGGAGATGATGTTGCAATAATAGAAGCACAATGTGGACTTACATGACCACAAACCATGTCAGAAACTGAAGGAAACAAGAACATCTAACTTAGAGCCTTTTGAAGAAACATGATCCTACTTATACATTGATTTCAAGTTTAGCTTACAAGGGCTGGTGAGATAGCTCAGCACACTATGAGCCTGCCTAGACAAATGCAAAGACCTGGGTTCCATACCTGCTACCACATGCCTCACTGACCCTGCCCCCAGACACTCTGAGCTGACCCCTGGGACTGGGTGTGGTGACACAACTGGAGAGGCTGAAAACAGGAGGACCACTGTGAGTCTAAGCTATGTAGTGAGACCCTGTACCAAATATATATAAATTAACCTCCAGAAATGAGAGAGAATACATTTTCCTCAATTTAAGCCACCAACCTTGTGATAATTTGTTACAGCAATCTAAACATGACACTAATACACATGTGTACTTAGACTTCCTTTCAGGCCCTTTGCTTTAAGACTCTAATTATCAATTTCTGCTTTCTGGCTTCAGGACAATACACATGGCAGCAGACTTCACATTTTCTTTTCTCAGGTTAAGCTTTTGTTGTCCTCAGTGTCCAGCCATGCAGCACTTTGTAATGTGTGAAGCATTTTTGCTTACATTGTATTTCCTCTGTGACATCTTCAGAGCCTGTGACAGACTTGGGTTAGCAGCAAACAGGGTGGGTTCCTTATAACCTGGCCTGAGACCTTGGCTCATAGTTCAGAGCTGGGCACCTAGCTTGCACTCAATAACTGACCTGGAAATGTCATATTAAAACCAAGAGGAATGGATAGTTGGAGCTGTATGAGCCAAATTCAGAGATAGATATGGTTGCATTTCATAAAGTATACTGAGGAACAGAGGCAATGTGTCAGCAACAAAACTCAGGGGACAGTAGATTTGAAGAGAGCAGGTGTGTGCTCCAAGACTGTCCCCTTCCTGGTCCTTTCTGAGGCCTGCCCAGTGAGCATTTGTTCCTCGTCATGAATATAGCCAGTTCCCATTTTTCCTTATATACTTGAGTGGACTGATTCCTCCAGAGTACTAAGTAACAGCAAACCCACAGGGTGAGCTCCCTGGTCACATCCAGAAGCAGACTCACATCTGGCCAGCCGCGCAGCACTTTGTAATGTGTGAAGCATTTTTGCTCGCATTTTTGTGCAGCCCACCTTGTGTGGGAGAGTGACCTTTGGGGTGCTCAGGAGACTTAGCCCACACTTGACATGAAATGGCAAGGCTTAGAGTTCCCAGTGCTTTTTGATCCATTCTAGTCTGTGGTTTAAAACAAACATTCAAAGCAGAACTAAACAACCCTAGCAGGCCTGCGTATGAAAGACCCATCAGAGCAGAAGGTTCACAACAAAAGGAATAATGGGACAAGTTATGTTTTGTGACTAAATTCAGGCCAGACAGAGGAAAAAAAAAGGATTGGAAGAAGACAGAGAATACCCACTCTGAGAGCTATTAAGAGCCCTTTGCCCTGAAATGGATGACAGGGGAGCACTAAAGAGGTAATTGGGCCCCTGATGTGAGAATGGTCAGAAGTAAGCCCGAAAAGCCCTATTTAAGCCTGAGGCATTCAACAAAGACTAAGCACCATTAGCTAACCTGTTAGCGTAGGGCTGCTTGGTTGTTAGAAGGCAGCTTTGCTTTAACCCATGCACTGACCTGTACCAGCTAACTGTACATTTAAAGTAGGCTTTGTGGTTGCATTTTGGGTTTCAACATTTAAAATAAAAAGAGTTGGGGTGCACAAACAGTGCGTATCAGAGGGACCCTTGCAACATCTTTCATTTTCCCTCATCTCAAATTCTTTGGGATTTTACAAGATAATTTCAGTCAGTATACTCTCTTGCAGCCTGCCTTTTCTCTCTAATGTTTGGTTTGGTGCATGCTTTTACCTAGTGGGGGTGACATTGCATGTATAAAGCCAAATACAATGTGAATCCTCCCAATGATTTAGTTATTCACTTAGCTTATACGTATTGAACACGGACCTGTACCAAGCCTTGTTCTAGGAGCTCGGGATGCATCAGTAGGGTCATATTGCTGCCCTTTGGGGAACTTGCATTGCAATATATACTATAATAGGCAAATGATAGGTGAGAAAACACAGCAAGAGGAGGGCCGGGGAGCGTGGGTTCACTTCTTGGGATCATAGCTGCTGTGTGCAGCTGACGTTTTCCTTCTGATCAGCGTGACATCAGTGGCCAGTGTTGTTTTACAGTGGCTCCTCACTCAGGAATCTTAGTCATCCCACACTTCTGGGGAAGAGGGCCTCTCATGATCATGCAGGGAAGGGGCAGCAATCCGCAGTCCACAAATGGAAGTAACATTTTGTCTAATACTGAAGCCTCAGAAGTGGAAAAAAAAAATCTCAACAATGGGAGTGAAAAGCGCTGAGCGCATGGGTCACCAACGTGCATTTTTAGCCTGTGCCCAAGCCTTTCCCTGTTGCAGGGCGGCCCTGTCTCCTAGCACAGTAAGTTTTACATTAATTGAGTTACCTACGCACTGTCTGTTTACTGTATTAGGAAAATCATTGAAAGTATATGAGAAAGTGAATCCTACATAATCAAGCTGTTCCTGACTTTTTAAGGAAAATGCAAAATCACAAATGTTGTAATTTAACATTTAAAAATGAAAGAATTTTCCACTTATCCTCTTTGGCATTTTTCTTGTCTCCTCCATCTTCAGAGGAGTTGATACTAGCAGGGAGCTTCCTTTGAAGTTAAGCAAATGAGTAGCTTAATGAGGTTTCAGGACTTGAATTTTGTTAAACAGCTTCACGGTTTTGTCGACTGAATTCAGATCGGGCCCTGCTGGGTCAGCTACATAGTTTGCAGGGCCCAGAGCAAAATAAAGTGCAGGCTCCTTGTTAAAAATTTCTGTGAGTTTTGTGATGGTGCTAGCAGAACATTAAACCAAATGTGTTCACTGCTGATCAGATGATGTGGCCAGCCTGCCATCTGCTACTCTGGTGTTTGCATTAGCATTATTTACTTGCTTTGAAATTTATAAGAAAGAAAAAAAACCCAATACAACAATAGCATATTTTTCAATTCTCACTTTCATGAAGTGTTTTTCTGCATGTACTTGGCAACAGGTCTCACAGCATAGCTTGGACTCATACGGACTCTCCTGTCTCAGCCTCCCCAGCGCTGGATGACGGGTGTGCACCACCATTCATGGTCGCGTTGGCCAGCTCAGTGTGCCCTGTAGTGGGGCTAGCAAGGCATGTGGTTCTGGGGATCAAATCCAGGACCTTATGCTTAGACCACTGAGCTATTTCCACAGTCTTTGTGAAACTTTTGATTGTGTGTAACCTGAAAAAAGAGCTAAAAGGGATTTAGCAGACCTATGAAATTGAAAAAACACAATTTTGTGTAACTTGAGTACATATTTAAAAAATTCTTTTAAAAGATGCCCACACACTGTACTCTGTAGAACAATTATGAGGACAATATGCA
>PVJA010027280.1:15344-28864 GCA_004027025.1 Myocastor coypus
ATTTAAAAAAAAAAAAAAAAAAAAAAAAAAAAAAATAAAAAAAAAAAAAAAAAAAAAAAAAAAAAAAGAAAGGGGAAAAGAAAAAGAAAAAAAAAACAACAAAAAAAGTAATGCTGATTTAAAAGGGTTAATGTTGAATTGTTTGATCAATCGTATATACCTATATGTATTAATCTAAACTGATCTGATGATGAAAATATGTAATATAACCATTGTTAAATTTAAACAATAAAAACATTAAATTAAAAAAATAAAAGCTGTTCATCATAGCAACACAGTCTTTAGAGTAATGTTTGAAGAATATCTCATTAAATATAGTCATAGCTAAGTTATAATCTTCTTAGTGAAGCTTTCTTGATCTATTTATCATATTTATGCTCCTGGAAGCTTTGTGACGTAATGAAATACAAACTCAATAAGTGTGATTTTTTAAGAGAGAAGGACAGGGAAGAAGGGAGAGAGAGAGAAAGAAAGACAGGGAAAGGGAGAACTTTCTTTCCTTTTTTTGTTTTTTGTTGTTGTCTTTTGAGACAGGGTCTTACTATGCATTTCAGGCTGGCTTTGAACTCACTTTTGTAGCCCAGGCTGGTCTTGAACTCAAGTAGATCCTCCTACCTCAGCCTTCCAAGTGCTGGGATTATAGGAGTGCCACCACGCCTGGGTCTAGAACTTTCTATTTTTGAAGACCAGTGAGTGAATTATATAATTAAGGTGTTGCCTGATTTATAGCTTCAGTGGTCAGTAATGTGATCTATTCTCATCCATTTATATTTGTGGGCATGTCACTACTATAAAGATGGATAATGTATCTATTACAGCAAGTACTTAACCTTTGGTGTTACCTGTGAAGAATTATCAATGGCAGTTAAGCTGGTATTGAGTACTTCGAGTACGCAGAATCAGCACGTAGAATGTGTGCACACGCATGTGCTTGTATATGCACACCCACACCTATACCTAAACCACAGGAAACATTTTTAGAGCAAGGGCTATCCTTTCCTCTACTTTTGTAAACAAAGTTTTATTGAACTGTAACAAGAGCTTTGATCAGCTTTCTCATGGCTAGGTCAGAGTACTTGACATCTACAGTACAGAGGAGGAGAGGTTCATTTTGGTTCAGTTTTCGAGGTTTAGTCTATGTCTGGATGGCTCCAAGGTAAAGACATCCCAGCAAAGAATGCGGTGGAGCAGAATTGTGCAGTGCATGCTGGCTGGAAGCAGAGAGCAGAGGAGGAGTTCCACAGGAGAAGCAGCCAGGACCTAGGTACAGTTCCAAGGCGAGGCCCCATGACCCTCCCAGACAAGCTTCACCGATCTGTGTGTTCTCTCTCAAACCAATCAGTCAGAATTATCCATCACCACATGCAGTAGATTACTGCTGTCTGTCGTAACTATAGTACAAACGTGGAGTTGAGTAGTTGCTACAGACTCAGTACCCAGAAAATTCACTGCGAATTGTTACAGAAATAAAAGTTTGTTGATCTCTGGCCTAGAGTCAGTTAACTGATGAAGTATTTCTCTAGCAAATGATTAAGCCTGCCTACAAATGCATAGTAAAGGATACATTGTTTATTCATATACATTAACATTTATTTGTTTATTCACTTAGTATTTTTAGGGAAGGGTCTACAGGGTGTTCAGGATCTTGCTACTAGATCAGACTCGTAGTCATCTGCCTGTTTACAGCTTCCCAAGAGCTGGGATTACAGGGGCTCGCCACCACACCCAGTCTCAATTGCCAGCTCAGCACAGCCCAAGGGGCAGGGCCAGCACTTCAGGCCAGGGGATGGAAGCCCCACCTCCTGGGCCTACTGGAAGGTGCTTTAATCTGGTGAGCTCTTTGGCCAGCCCGCCATTAACTTTAAATGTTGTCTTAGTAGCTGAGACAAAATTCTCAACACCAGCAGCTTAAAGGAGGAGAGATCTGCCTTGGCTCGCAGTTTCAGTCCTGATTGTGCCAGGTCTGAGATGGAAACAGCATGGCAGAAGGGAACAGTGGAGGAAAGATGCACAACTCATGGTGGTCAGAAGGCAGAGAGAGAGAGAGAGAGGCGAGGAGCCAGGGAGGAAGTGGGGTGACAGCCCCCTGCCACCCTGTGAGGGACTAGCCTCTCCCAAGTGGGGTCCCATTTGGAAAGGTCTATTGTTGATTTTTATTTGTTAATTTGATACAGGGCCTCACTATGCAGCTCAGACTTGTAGTGATCTTTCTGTCTCAGCCTCCCTAACTCTCCAATTACAGCCTTATTCCACCATACCCAGTTTTGGTGGCTGGCTCGATGTGGGGCTATGCAGTACTGAGGATTGAACCTGGGTCCTTGCATGTGCCAGGCAAGCACTTAGACTGCTGAGCCATCTCCCTGGCCCAGAGCCCCAGTCTTAAGAGCACACTGAGCTACGAACTCCTCAATAGATCAATTCACTAATGAGTATTATAGTGACTCCATGAGCTAATCACCCTCCAAATACATGAAGCTTTCGAGGGATTTTTTTTTTTTAATCCATAAAATCCTTCCCCCAGCCTCCAAAAGACACATGTCCATCCCATTATGGAAAATGCACCTAATAGAAGTTGTCAAGTCTCAACAATTTCAGCAAGAAGCTGGACGTGGTGGCAATACCTGTAATCCCAGCACTTGGGAGGCTGAGGCAGGAGGATCAGTGTGAGTTCAGGACCAGCCTGGGCTACAAAAGTAAGCTCAAGGCCGGCTTGAACTGCATAGCGAGACCCTGTCTCAAAAAAAGGATAAATAAATAAATAGATAATAATTTGAACAATGTTGAAAAAGTCCAACTCCAAAGTCTCCTCTGAGATTCAAGGCAATAGTTTCTTAATAGTTGGCTCAGAACTTGGAAAGGTTTTTTTTTCTTAGAATTATTTTATTTTATTATTATTATTATTTTTTCAGAACTGTTGTTTGTTTGTTTATTTATTTATTTATTTATTTATTTTTATGGCTGGCTCAGCCTGCCCTGAGGGCAGGGCTGGCGCAGCATGTAGTGCTGGGGATTGAACTGCGGTTCCTGTAGCCACCCAAGCTTTCCTAAGCAGGCGCTTTAGACCACTGAGCCATCCTGCCGGGCCCTCTTGGAAAGCTTTTGAGGAGCCCCTGTAAAAGTCAGTCTGAAATTAAATGCTTCTCACTTCCAATGGCATGGCGCAAACATTCCAGTTCTAAAAGGAAGAAATAGAGGAGCAAAAATGGATCAGACCAGAGACAGACAAACGCTAAGCAAGGCAGGTATTAAATCCTGTAGAACCATGCCCAGTAGCACTAGGGAAGGTTTTGCTGAGATGTGAGCTCCGGAGGGGTTGGCAGCTCTTCTCCCATGGCTTTGTCAGCGGCAGGATTCATGGCCTCTTCCCTGAGAAGGCTCCAGTTGCTACCTGGGGCTTTCCTTAGCAGATGCTCCAGGGTCCTAGCGTCTCCACATTCTTGGCGCTTTACTTATTTTTCAGCTTCATTCTCACAGTTTCATGCACTGGCTTGGCAGGGAATGTTATATTTTTTGTCTAAATGTCTCCCAATAGCCTTAGGTGTTCAAGAGCTCTTTTAGAGATCCCTGACAGAATTTACTATAGAGCAGATGCGTGGCGTCATCATTGTGGCTATACCTGATCATGCAGTTCAAGGGTCTTTGGCAATGGCTCAGAATTTGGAGAGGCTTTGAGGGGTCCACTGAAAAAGTAGTTCTGATTGCCTTAGACTGCGTTCTATGGGACATTCCGGTAGAAGATCAGAAGACCCAGAAGCAGGTAAAGACCAGGCTAAAGAGGTTTCTGCTGGGAGGTGCTGCGTTTAGTTCATCTCCAAGAGTTACCAAAGCCCAAACATTTTCAGTATTGTTGAAAAGTCCAAGTCTCAAGTCTCCTGTCTTGATTACTTTTCTCTCATTGCTGGGACAAATACCTGACACCCAACATGAAGGAAGGAAAGGTTTATTTAGCTCACAGTTACTGGAGCTATCAGTCCATATTTGGCCGGCTTCAAGGCTGAGAGGCACATGGCAGAGAGCAGCAGTTCATGGTGGTAGAACAGCAACCATATGGTAACAGAGGCAACAGAACAACCAGGGAAGCAGAGAGAAACAGCATCAATCTGTCTCTCTGTCTCTCTTTATATTACATTCAGGCTCTCTGCCTCAGTCTATCCACCTTAGGCTGAACCCATAATCCCAGAAGCACTCAGACCCATAATCCCATCAGTACTAAAGCACATAATCCCAGGGTTCATGAGGCAAGTCTCAAACTCTAGAAGTCCTCACCCCATGATTGCATGAGGCTTTGAAGGGGTAACTAGACACAAATCACAACATCTCCTTTGAGAAATAAGGAAAAATCTTAGCTTCAAGTCCCTGCACAAGTGAAAAGAAGGTTACACTTTCAGTGTTCAATGGCATGAGAGAGAAATTTCTGTTCCAAAAATTACAAGTGGGGATACAAAGAAATGGGACCAAAGCAAGTTCAAAAGCCCAGCAGGACAAACATTAAATCCTGTATTTTCATGTCCAGCAAGCAAATCAGTCTATGGCACTATCTGAACTCTATAGGGCTTGAAAGGCTCCGTCCTGTGGCATTTCTGCTGATTATAGCTCACAGCTTCTATCTGTGGCCGGCTCTGCTTCCTTTTGGTGATTTTCCTCAGGCCATTCACATTTCTGGCTTCTTAGAAATTCTAGGGTCTCCCCTGCACTTTGGCTTATACTTGAAGATTTATACACTACCCTCTCACTCACAATGCCTGCCCTCCCAGGCCTTCTTTTGAAATCTTGGCGGAAGCCTTCCTCACCCAACACTTGCATTCTGCATGTACCTAAAACTAGCACTGTATAAAGGATGCTGAAGTCTCTTGTCAGCTGGAACAGAACTAGTCTTCCCTCTTGTGCCCTTGAATGTTGTGTTTAACTTCTCATTTGTACAAGTGAGCAAAGCTAGGAGTTTTTTCAGATCTTGGAGAAGACTGGAAACAGTTTTTCAGCATTGCTGCAACTATTAAGACTTTAGTAACTCTTAGAGATGGACTAAAATGCCTTTTGCTTAAAGGGACATGAATCAATCTTCGGGGGTCTAGAGGCAGAATGTTATGATTTGTGTCTAGATGTCTCCCCAATGAGTCATTTTTATGGCTTGTCTCTAGGTGTCCCCCCAAAGCCTTATGCAGTTATGGAGCATACTTACAGAGTTTGTGCTTCGCTCATAATCCACTAAATTTATGGGTGAGCCAAGTCTAGGATTATGGGTTTGAGTACTGCTGGGATTATGGATGTGAATGCTACACCCAGCCTAAGGTGGGTAGCCTAAATGTAACATAAGAGAGATGGAGAGACAGACTTCCTCTCTGCCATTACTGCTGTCGCTCCTCCCATTTGCTCTCTCGCTCTTTACCATCACCATAAAAGGATGCTTTCTGCCCTATATCATTCTGCCTTGGAGCCGGCTAAGTATGGACTGAAACCTCCAGTTACTGTGAGTTAAACAAACCTTTCCTTCATTCATTTTGGGTGTCAAGTATTTGTCCCAGCAACGAGAGAAGAGTAACTGATACACTGATCTAATCATGGGGGGGGGCAGTCTTTTCAGAGATGGCTGATTCTAGAGTTTATGATTGAATCATGGTCCAGTGTTAGAATTAAGGGTGTGAAGGCTACAGCTGCCTTAAGGTAGGTGGCCTACATACAGTGTAAGGGGCAGTGGGAGTCTTGTTTCTCACCCTTGTTTTTACTGCATTTTGCTGTCATGAACTTTTGCCCCTGTACCATATGGCATACTGCTTTGGAGATAGCCAATTATGGACTGAAATCTCTATAAACTGTGAGCTAAATAAACCTTTCCTCTTTAACTTTGATTGCTAAGTATTTTGTTTCAGCAATGAGAGAAAGATAACTAAAACAGGGGCATACTTCTTGGCTTCCTAGGCCACCTTCTGAAATTTTGGTGGAAACATTTCTGACTCCACAAGTCTTGTTTTACATCAGTGACACCAAGGTCACCTGCCAACCCAAGCAGTAGCTAGGACTCCTTTGGATCACAGCCACAGAGACCTTTGAGTGCTTGAAAGACTGTATATTAGGAAAATTATCCTGCAGAAGCAATCCGGAGACAGTCTTTCTTGAGCAAGATGGTCATGAACTTTCTTTTCTTTTCTTCTTTTTTGTGGGACCGGGATTCAAACTCACAGCCTTGCACTTACTAGGCAGGCACTTGTGCCACGGAGCTACCTCCCTGGCCCCTGAACTTTCTTTTCAAATGAAAATTTATAGTTGCACCCTTAAGCCTGTAAGAGGTGGGCTGATTATTCAGGTGATGATTCCTAAGATGCCCTCAACCCACATTTCCCCACATTTCCTATTGTTCTGCTTGTTTTTAGAACTCTCTCTCTCTCTCTCTCTCTCTCTCTCTGTCTCTGTCTCTCTCTCTCTCTGTCACTATCTGTCTATCTGTCTGTCTGTCTATCTATCTATCTATCTATCTATCTATCTATCTGTCTAAATTACAGCAATTGTATTAGTCACTCTTCTTTTGTTTGAGGTAAAATGCCCAATATCCACAAGTTAAAGGAGTAAAGATTCACTTAGCTCACAGTTTATAGAGGTTTCAGGTCATAGTTGGTGCATCGTGGCAGGGTGGCATAGCAGAAGGGCATTGCCAAGGAGAAACTCTTCATGGCATAGAGACAACAGGTATCAGAAGCAGCAGGCCCAGGAGACTTTAGCAGCTTCTTTCTTTTGTACTTTTGCTAAGCAGCAGGGTCTACACGAGGTGCCAAACCAATCAGCAACTATGTAATTATTACACACCCTTAATCCCAACATTACATATTTTAGATTTAGTCACTTCTGTAAAAGCCCACCTATGACTGTGTACGGCTTTGGGGTGACATCTTGACACAAATCGTAATAGCAGCTCTGCTCTCCATGATTTTCCTAAGAAACTGAAAACTTTTCATATTTTCTTTTTGATCTTGAGTTTCACTGGGGATCTGGCTAAAAGCAGTAGCTGTAAACTGTGCCATAGATGGCATGTCGGGCTTTTTAAAAATTTCATCTGCAGGGCCTAATAGCTTAGCGGATTAAGGTGCATACTAAAGCAGAGCTCAGTGGCTGGGGTTTGGTCCCTGGCATGCCCTGCCAGCGCTGCCTGCAACAATGGAGACTGGTCATGGTGGTGACCAGTAATCCCAGCATTTTGAGAGGCTGAAAACAGGAGACTCACTATGAGTCCAATCTATGTATTGAGATCCTGTAGACCTTGTAGTCATTGTCCTACACACAGGAAAAAACATTTTTTTTTTCATCTGCCAGGTTAATTATTTCGCGGTCCTTAATCTCAGTCTTTCAAAGTCTCAAGACATGTCCAAAGTGCAGACAAATTTTCTGGCAAAGAATAACACACATGGTTACTAGCCAAAGTTCAATAGTCTTTGTTCCCAACTGCAAGTCGTTCAATCTGGCCTTTACTGTCTGCATTTCTACCCGTATCCCAACCTTTTGAGCTCTGACCAGCACTAGCTACCAAACTTGAGTCATAATATCTAGGGCTTCTCTAGCCAACATGTCTAAAACTTTCCGGACTCCTCCGGTGAACCACTTCCAAAGGCTTTAAGCCACATCCTCAGATATAGTCACCAGAATGACTCCATTGCTTCAGAACCAGTTTCTGCCTTAGTTTCTTTCTAGTCACTGGGTTAAGATGTCCAATGCACAGCTTAAAGGACCGGAGAGGCTTATTTTGGCTCACTGACTCCAATACAGAAATAGCACGGTGGATGAGGGTTCAGGGAGAAATCTATTCAACCTATGGCAGCCAGCAAAAGCCTGTGGTCTGGCCTATGGGCACCCTGCTCCAACCAGGCCGCTTCTCCCTCCTAACTGCACCCACATGATACAAACACCTTTCAAAACACTTCTGAAAGCAGGAACCTGTGGGAGAACATTCCATATTTAAACTGTAATGAAAGGCAATTAAAAATGTAATTGACATAAAATAATATTGAAATAATTATGATAAGGACTACATTGTCTTATACTTCTCACATGATTAAATTTATTCCTGGCATGCTGCTTTATTATCTGAGGCGGCCAAGAGGTTAGACAGTTGTATTATTTTTTTTTTTTTAGTTAAAATGTCTACAATTTTTTTCAGTGTAAAAACTAAAAATAGTGCATCCTATCTAGTGGTCTTATGGAAACCACTTTACTTTGAGTATTTTAATTACTTGGTCATAGCAAATCAGCTTGTGAATATATTTTCTTATTATAGACTTTATAAAAAAGTATTTCAAAATTATGTAGTTTATTTACCATTACGAGAATGAATTCAAACTCTAGCTTAAAACAAGCAAATATGACAAGTATGCAACATAGAATTTAATTTTTCACCAGATATTATTTACTTACCAAACTACAAATTTCACAGTTTACCTCACATATGATATTTAAAGTATATAGACTGCAAGAAAGATGAACGTACGTGGTCAACCAAAAGTACAGAGGTCCTGTTGTGTGTGTGTGTGTGTGTGTGTGTGTGTGTGTGTGTGTGTCTGTATAAATTTATAAAATAGACTAATAGGGTCTCTAGAAAATAATGGTGATCCTGATCTTGGGATTTTGGAAAATATAGGATGTGGAATCACTACTCGATATTTCTAGATTTCTCCAAGTAAATTGGCATTATCTATCTTTGTTTTTCAAAAGTTTGTCATTTTTAAAGCAGTGAAGAGTTTCCAAGTAATAGTGATCCCAGAAACACAAGTGTAAGCGATAACGGCAGACACTGCACACTTCAAGAGCAGAGCACTGCATGAGTTTCAGCGCCTCCTCAGGGCCTGTCCATCACAGCACGAACATTACCTCCCCTAAACAGAGCACTGCTTGGGCAGCCAACATGCCAGATTGGGTTCCTTGACCTTGATGCCTTTTATTTACGTTACAGTTCTATGGCATGTAGAATTTTATCACATGTATAGATTGATGGGATACTTGCCATAGTCCAAGTGTGGTCCTTCCAATCATGGCAGTATTCAGTATTACCCTGTGACCTCCATTCCAACCCTGGCAACCACTGATTTATTTATTCTTGAAACAAGATTTCACTACACAGTTCCAATTTATAGTGATATTCCTGTCTCAGCCTGCCCAGCACTGGGATTATAGGCAAGCATGTGGCACCAGGGATCAAACTTGGGTCCTTATGCTTGCCAAACAGGGACTTAGATCTCTGAGCTATCTGTCCCTGGCCCCACTGATTTATTCTTAATCACTGTTTCTTTTTTAGAATTATATATATATACAGATATGCATATATATGTACATAAGTTATATATATGTCTCTATATAAATGTAATCATTAGGATTGACATTATTCACTTGGTATGATTTTATTCTATGAAAGAAGCTGAGCATCTGAATATCTTGTTTGTACAACAGGTAGATTTCATTTTGTGACTATTTCGTGGTTTTCTTATCTATTCCTTCTTGAAGGACATTTACATTTTTTTTTAAATTTTTACAAATAAAAGTGCTATAAAATTAACATGAACCTTTCTTGGGTAATCATGCACTTTTATTTTCATAGTATAAACACCCAAGAAAGCAATGGAGAGGTATAGGAAAATGAGCTCCTTTTCAATGTAACCATTTGCCACCACCAGTAATGATTGCTTTTTATCCTTTGTAGCACTTGGTATTATCAAATTTTTCACTTTAACCATTCTAATTGATGATCAACTAATCTATTGTAGCTTTAATTTACATGATACTAATCATTAACAATATTGAATATTGTTTTTTTTCTTTTTAATCTTTTTTTTTGGAATTTTTAATTTAATTTAATTTTTTTTTTCTTGTTTCAGAACTTTTGTTTGTTTATTTATTTATTTTTATGGCCGGCTCAGCCTGACCTGAGGGCAGGGCTGGCGCAACATGTGGTGCTGGGGATTGAACCACAGTCCCTGCAGCCGTCTAAGCTTTCCTAAGCAGGCACTTTAGACCACTGAGCCATCTTGCTGGGCTCCTGAATATCTTTTTTGTTACTTATTTGTAATTCATTTATACTCTTGTGACGTGTCTGATTAAACTTTTGGAACATTTTCTGATAGGATTTTCCCCCTTTTACTGTCAAATTGTACATATTCTTTTTTAAATTTTTTTAATTTTTTTTTTCTTGTTTCAGAACTTTTGTTTATTCACTCATTTTTATGGCCGGCTCAGCACACCCCGAAGGTAGGGCTGGCGCAGCATGTGGTGCCGGGGATGGAACCGCAGTCCCTGAAGCCGCCCAAGCTTTCCCAAGCAGGCGCTTTAGACCACTGAGCCATCCTGCCAGGCCCCTGTACATATTCTTAACATAAGTATTTTTTTCCCCAAGCATGGATTATGGTTTCGTTCTTTTAACAGTCTTTAACAGAGCAAACATTTTTTTTCTGATGAAGCAAGTTTGATCTATTTTATTTTCTTTACTCCACCTTTGTCATAGATACTACTTTTACTTAACTTTGTTATAAAACAGTTATTTAAAATTAGTTTGTATTTATTCAGCATTACACATTTGTCTTTTTTGGTGAGATAAAATTATATTGTTCATATTTTAAATTTATTATAACCACCACCTATTAAGTCTGCGAAAGTAACTGTGCTTGGAGATCTAGAGACATATCCACAGCCTTATCTTCCTTGCTCCTCTCTCACCCCTGCCTTCTCCCTCTCTCTCTCCTCCTCCATCTCTTTCTTTCTTTCTTTCCTTCTTCCTTTTTTCTTCTCTTCTTCCCTTCCTTCCTTCCTTCCTTCCTTCCTCTTTCCTTCTCTCTCCTCTTTCCTTCTCTCTTCTCTATCTCTCTTTCTCTGTCATTCTTCCTGTGTTGCCAGTAATTGAACACATGACCTGGCACATGCTAAACATACATGCACTCATCCACTGATGACAACTTATTTTTCTCAAAAGTTTATTTTGAAGGAGGCAGTGGGTGCTGGAGCTTGGATACAGGGCCTTAGTACTGAGCTACCTCCCCAGCTTTCCTTTTCAGTTTCTAACTTGGGGATAGGATTTTGCTAAATCTCTGAATTGCCCATGCTATGCTGGAACTTTGAATTATTTTACCTCAGCCTCTCAGGAGGCTGGAGTTACAGGCATGCACCACCACATATAGGGCCTTTCATCCTGTTTTCTTTTCTATAACTCAGTTTTCTCTAATTTTGTTATTTTATTTTGAGCTAAGTCATAAAGGATATAATTTTTAACAGCAATTTTTAAAATTTTTATTTATTTTTTTTCTCGTGTCAGAACCTTTGTTTGTTTATTCATTCATTTTTATGGCTGGCTCAGCCCGCCCTGAAGGCAGAGCTGGCGCAGCATGTGGTGCCGGGGATCGAACCGCGGTCCCTGAAGCCGCCCAAGCTTTCCCAAGCAGGCGCTTTAGACCACTGAGCCATCCTGCCGGGCCCCTTTAACAGCAATTTTTATTTTTAAATTTTAACATCTATTTTTAAGATAAATTTTCATCAATGAGGACATTGTGTATTCAATCAATACAAGCAATATTTTGATCATCCAAGAACACACATGTATTTCTTTCTTTACTCCTTCTGTTCTTCTTGTTCATATTATGATAACTTTTTAGCGCATTTTTTGTGAACTTTGTGTAAATGTAATTATGCACTTTTTGTTATAAGTTCTTTTTTAGTCTAATGTTTTAAAGAAACATCCATATTTTGTTTCATATAAGTAGTCTGTTGAGTAATATTCCTTTTAAAAAAATATTGAAAATGATCATTCGATTTATGAATATTTTTTCAAGTTATTTTGCTTTTGTAAAAGATATAACAATAAAATTAGCATTTTTGTGGATATTTTATTTCTCTTTGGTAAATATCTAGAAGTGGAATTACAATCATATAAAATATGTTCTTTGACTTTATAAAACATTGCTGAGCCATGTTTTAAAAGTGTGGCAATTTAAAATTCCCAGCAGCAATGTATGAAACTACACGTTTGTAGGTAAAAGATTAATGACATTGGTATTGTCTTGCTTTCCATTTTAGTCATCTTAGAAGAAAAGAAATGCTATCTGTTTTATTATACTAATTTGAATTTCTGTGATAATTATATCACCATCTTCTCCTGTTCTTGAGTGTGCCTTTGTTTGCGCTGCTGTGTCTGGTACCAGGGCTTGAACTGCAGGTCTTCCCCTGAGCTACAGCAGAGCCCTTCTGACTGCTTTTTGAGATAGTTTTGCTGAGCTGCTGCGCTGCCAAGTGGGGCTCAGAGTTGGGCTCCTCCTACTTCCGCCTTCCAGACTGCTGCCCTTACAGTCTTCACTGTGACACTTGATTCCTTTTGTGTTCTGTATAAACAATTTTTGGTATTTTTCTTTTTAAAATTGTTTTTTAATTGGAACATATTTGCCTTATCTAATGATCATATTCATCATAGGGAATTTATGCCTGTACAAATTATATATATGAATTCTTCTTTTCTTTCCATTCTTTTCAGATTCCTTCAATCCTTCTTTATTGCTAATTTGTGTAATCTCTTTGAAATACCTGTCCAAATCTTTTGTTTAGTATTTATCCTGTTGTATGTCCGTACTGGTTGATACATTGTGTTAACTTAAAAAGTCTAAGAGTTTGATTAAGTAACTCAGCAGAGAGCCAAGATTCTTTATAAACACCATCCTGTGCAGGAGGAGGGTGTGGAGTTCTACACCACCAGCCCCAGGATGTAGTTTGTTTATAAGGAAAGAGGCTGGCTAGAAGTCATGGCTTGTACCCTTCCACTTGCTATTCGCTGTTTTCTGCTGCCATGAATTGAACTTTCTGTCATGGGCCCCTCTGCCTGCGAGCCAGCCAAATATACACTGAAATTGCCACAATCTGTGAAATAAATAAAATGTTCCTTCCTTAATTTTGAGTGTCAGGAGCCTGTAGGTTAGCTCAGTTGCTTAAGTGCCTGTTTGGGTGTTAGGGTAAACCCAACCAGGTGCAGTGGACCAAGGTTCAATCCCCAGCTCCACATGCCATTCCAGACCCGCCCCTCAGGCAGCCTGACCTAGGCAAAACAACAATAAAATAAAACAAAACAAACAAACGAACAAAACTGGAATGTGAAATATTTTGTGCCAACATTAACTAAAAAATATCTGAGCCAAAATTTGGTACCAGGAATAGGATAATTGCAGTGACTATACCTGACATTGTGGATTATGAGCTTTTGAGAATGGCTTATGGGAAGAGATAGGAAAGTTTTGGACTCATTGCCTACTAGAAGAGTTTGAATGCGTTTGCCTCTTTTGTATGGGAAATTCTCGTCAGAGTTCAGAAAACCAGAATGCTGATAGAAAGTCTGTGTGTAAAAACCAGGCTAAGGAGGTTTCTTTTGGGAAGAAGGACTGCATTAGTTGTTGGGCTGAGGATCATTAGTATTATGGCTTGGCAGAAAATTTGTCTGCCATTTTGCTCCTGTCCAGAGACATTGCCTGAGACTAAGATTAAGTGCAGTGGACTAGGTAATCTAAAAAAAAAAAAAC
>PVJA010027281.1:0-28763 GCA_004027025.1 Myocastor coypus
TGGAAGAAGGTTAGAATTAATAAGAAAGCCAAGGTGATGTCTTTAGAGGTTATGTGAGCAGGTTCTGATGTTCTTTGATAGAGTGCTACCATGAGCAAAGTTAAGGCCATAGAATTATAAACAAAATGCTTATGCTAGGGGATAAATTAATCGCTGTCCCTTTATGCAGCTTATATCATCCCTTTTATAGCATTTGTGGTACCATATTAATCACCCAAATGTCCACATCCTGATTCCAGAAGCCTGTGAATGTGTTACCTAACATAGGATGCATTTTAAATCCTGAAAGCAGGAGATTATCTTGCATTATATAGATAGGTCAATACAATCACTTGAGTCTTTATAATGGAGTGAAGGAGGCAAGGGAGCCAGAAATTGGTTCAGTACAAGATAGACCTAACTAGCCATTGCTAACTTTGCAGATGGAAGGGGCAAAAGCACAAGGACTTTCTAGAATTTGGATAAAGAAAGGAAAAGATTCTTGCCTAGAGTCTCCAGAAAGGAATGTTGCCTTGCAGATTCCTTGATTTGAAGTCAGTGAGCTTCATGTTGGACTTGAATTCCAGTAGTGTATGATAAGAAATCTATACTGTACCTCAGTAAGTATGAAATTGTGGTGAGAAGCAATAAGAGATTAACATATCATCAATGATATTTCCTTCTCGGCCAAATCACACTAAGTGCTTTCATGAGGTAATTCAGTTTTCCCAGTTTAAAAACCACAAAGTTGGCTTCTCCTTTCAGTGGGCACAAAAATTTGAATCTGTTTTGAGCCAAATCTCCAACCTAGTCTTAAAGCAACCAAAAGAAAACACCTACTGAGTGAGTTCAGAAGAGTGGCCTGATTGCCCAGGATGATCTTTTCTCAAGTGAGACTTTTTAAGTTGTTTTTGAGGAACATGTAATCATCGGTGGGCTGACTAACGACAAAGGAAAGATTGTTCTCAACCTGAAATTTCACTTCATAGTCCTTTATGGGTAAGTCAGAAATTTATGGCATCACTGAGTTTTAATAGAAAAAAGTATTATGACATGGTGGAAAATTTCCCTTGGGAATTTTAATTTTTCTTCACTTTCTATTTCAGTAATAAAACATGGGACTTGTGAAGGAAAAAGACATATTCCTTGATAGTTTGTTAGTCTTATTGGGATACTCTCTGGGGAAATAATTCTAGCGACTGCATCAAGAATGGTGTAAGAAAGTCAGAGTTTAGCTTTCTAGCTTAAAAATAAAGCCTTTTAGCTTAGTGGCCTAAGGCCTGCCTGGCAAGCTCAGATCTTGAGTGTGATCCTCCATACCATAAAACAAGCAACCTAGGGGCTGGGGAGATAGCTCCGTGGCACAAGTGCCTGCCTGGCAAGTGCAAGGTCGTGAGTTTGAACCCTGGTCCCGCAAAAAAAAAAAAAAAAAAAAAACCAAGCAACCTATATCATGTTCTCTGTTAAAATACACCCATAAGAACAGTGAAAAGAGGTGAACCTTCATGCAAAGACAAAGCCATTCATTAGAGATTATTCCTCTAGGCAGAACCTATAAATTTGTTCACACCTTGCAATGAATAGTGAGTATGATCTATAATAGGCTTCGTTTTGATCATTTAACAAATAAAATGTTGACGTTGCTTAACAAATTTTCTGACTGGCTACTGAGCAGCTCCACAAGATGATTCTTGGTCACCTGTGATAAATTCAGGAGCACATTCATCTTCTTCCAGTTTCTCATCTCACTACTACTAATTCACCTTTCTCCCTTACTTTCTTATCTCCTCCCCCAACTCCTCTCTGTTCTGTTTTTTCACTTCTATATATTTCTAGCTACATCACTATTCCTGAGGTCATCAGGTCATCAGAACCTTGGTGCCAGTTTTGGTTAATCATTTTCTTGCCATCAAGAAGTTTTATGTTTTCCAAAGATGATGGAAAGAAAACAAAAGTAAAGATAGGGAAAATGCAAGGCAAATATAAAGGACTATTCACCTTTCTCAAAAATTAGTCACCAGGATTTATTAGTTGAAGATTAAAATTACCACTATTTTGTATTATTTTTACTTTCTCAAAATTTTCTTCATAAATTAAGTTTTTCTCTTAATAAACTATATCCTTAACTAAGCATTTAAGTTTTCATCATAATTGATGGTTGGCTTTACTAGTTGTTAAGAATACAAAATTATATTTGCTGGTTGTTAAAACTTTTGAAATTAGCAGAAACTTGACTCACTTAAAATATGTTGTTGAACAATCAGAGAAATTGAGTGAACTGGCCAGATATCATGAAGACATCATCTATGAATGGCAATCTTAGTGCCTAGAAGACTCAGCAAAGCTGAAGTTTTCATTTCATAAATTAGGAAAAGCTATGGCACAGAGACCGACTGACTCTTTTTTTGCTTCAAGAAGTAGGAAAGGTGTTGGATAATCCCGTGTCCCAGAAAGATTTGCTTAATAAACAAAGGACAATTGTTTTGCAAGTAATCCTGTTTTGTGGAATTTACCCTGTGTTTCAGTAGATGGTATTATAAGACTTGTCCAAGAGGGAATTTTCCATATGAAATCAGATAATTTTACACTTTCCAAAAGATCAATGCAATGGTACAGATTTAAATGGGTGCACCTGATAACAATAGTTCATTTCAAAGGACTGGCCATATAGCTCAGTGGACTAAAGCCCTGGCTTAGGTAGAACCCAATGACTGAGGTTTGATCCCTGGTGTGACATGCCAACTCCACACCTGGGGCACACTGAAACAGCGATTGAGACTGGTGTGTTGGCATGCATCTGTAATCCCAGGGCCTGGGAGGCCAAAAACAGGATCACTAGAAGTCCAATTTATGTACTGAGACCTTGTAGACTTCGTAGACCCTGTACCAAAATACATAAAAAAAATAAAATAAATAGTTCCTTTCAAGTCAGTGCACCACAGAATCAGTAAAGATGGAAAAATTATTCTGGCAGAGATCAGAAGAGGAGTGCTGTGGTCCTAGCCTGCTTTAAAGATCTGTGCATTGCTAGAGAAATGGGCTTCTCTAGGTACCTGCTTCCTAGGTGGAAAAGTGAAATGCTTGGATAAAACAGAACAAAATAAACTTCTGCCTTTGATATTTGGTGCAGTGATTATGTGCTCTAGGGTCTTAGGTTTACATGCATAAGAATATTTGATCTGTAATTCTCTCAAACCAAAGAAATTCCTTTATCTATTTTCTGTGACAGAGCCACTGACAATGAAGAGCTGTTCTTATCTTGTAAATGCACAAGAGTCAATTTGGTGTCTATGTAATGCTTATGTAAAATAAAATAACAAAAGCAGCCTATAACATGAAAGATATAGCCTATGAAATTTAAAATGAAAATGGCATAGTACTTAAAGTATGTTTTTAATCAAAATCTGAAATAACAGTAAAAGTAGACATTTGTTTCTACCCTGACCCCTGAACTTCAGTCATCTGAGATGGAGGGAACTCCCATATTAGCCCTTAACTTCAAGAAATTCCCATTTTGCTTACTGTAAACTTCACATTCACATTTGCTACTCTACACTGTGCTCAGAAAACCAAGGCATTTAATTTTTTTTTCTATGTAGGTTACATCTTTTGTGTAATGTCTCATGTCTTACAGCTGACATTGTTAAGTTACTGAACTTACAACAGGAGAAATGGAATTGAAAAATCTTTTAAAAATACATCCTTTTTCCTCTTCAATCATTCATTAATCAATTCAATAACTTAACATTTATTGAACTCCTACTATGTAGAAGATGTTGTGGGAGGTGTAGCTGAGAATAAGGAGAAATCTGCAGCCCAGAAGGGCAACGACAGGACATAAGTACTGTAAGTGTGGATCACCTGCATGCTGCCGATTGTGTTTGCGACATCATAGGAGTGTAACGTGGGAAGTGCTATTTAATGAGTGATCATATTGGACAATCTCACAGCCTCTTACATGGGCATCTGGTTTGTGGAATGCTGTAAAAAGAAGATTGTTCATATTAGCAAGTGGAGAGCACCCTGAGTGGGTGCCAGACTTCTTTCTTTGTTTCTGCTGTCAAATGACCCATTGTGACCAAATAAACATTCCCTTCATTTCTTCTCATGAACCCTTACTTGCAACTTATAAAATAATTAACATTTAAAATTGCCATGAAGCATTTGAAAAAGAGCATCAACATTTTTTCAACTTTGGAAACAATGAACAAAACATAGTTTTGCTATCCCCTTATTTATGTTTAGGCAACCCTCAAATTATCATTTAAAGAAAAAAAAACATTATCTTGGTTCATTTTTCATATTTCCTGGGGTGACTCACCTCGGTCCTGATTCCGATGACATTTCCAGTATAATAAGATTGAGATTAAGACCAGGAGAATTACCAGGGAAACAATGCTTAACAATAATGGAATTGAAAACCAAAAGCCTGTGGACGGTGAAAGGAAAAAAAGAAGGTGTCACAAGAGGGAGTGGTTGAGGCAAAAGATGATAAATCTGCAGTTATGATGACTTTGCACTAGAGTTGAACTTTCAGGTAAATTTATCTTAAAGTACATATCTCATGCAGTCTATATTCATCATTTTATATAGTTGTAATAAGATTTAGGTAATATCAATACCAGCTGACACATTTTACTCAGTTACTTCATAGGTCCTCGCATTTAATTTTCAAAATATTTCAACAGATATTCTCATCTCTCATCCGGATACTAACCAACCAGTTCAGATATTGCTCAGCTTCCATGGCTTCTGAAATCAAAATTATTTTATTTATTTATTTATTTATTTATTTATTTATTTATTTATTTATGTCTTTTTGAGACAGGGCCTCCCTATGCAGTTCAGGCTGGCCTTGAGCTCACTTTTGTAGCCCAGGTTGGTCTCGAACTCGCACTGATTCTCCTGCCTCAGCCTCCCGAGTGCTGGGATTATAGACGTGCGCCACCATGCCCAGCTTAGCAATTATTATCTAACAGATAATAAACTAAAACTAAGCCTCAGAGAAGCTAAGTGAGCTAAAAAAAATCAGTGCTTTCCATCAATCATTGATATTTTAATAAATCCCTATAGAATGTGATTTAAAAAACACCAGCTACACATTTTTACACAGAAATTAGACATATAACCATATATTAAATTGTAGAAGGTTAATCCTATGGCATTTTTCCTGGTCCAACATTGCCAGTTCTGCTTGTAACCCACTACTATTATGGAATATTGTACTGTACATATAACTACTTTCTCTGAGTTCCATGAGAAGAAATATTTATAGCGATAGGTTCAGAAGTTATGTCTGCATCTTATACTCTAAACAACTATTATGGAGACTACAATATGCATTGTATTAATTATTGTGGCTGTCCCACTAATGTATTTTGAAACTGTCTCATTGTTATTTTTTATTAAAAGTAACAAAATTTGAAAATACAGTGTAATAAGCCTAGTGAAGACAGGAAAATTATTGTGAATCCTGGGCCAGCCTGTATTACATAGCAAGATCAAGGTCAGACTAAACTGTGTAATGAAACCCTGTCTCAAACAAAATAAAACAAAACATTAGCACAGTAAATAGAGATCAAGATTTAGTCAAACATCTGTCTGCCTTCAAAGCATATAGTCTTTGCCATACTCTCCAGCAGGGTGATACATTTATTGAAACAAAATGGGGAAATACAGAGAAGTGAAAAAAAGGAAAAAAAAATGAAGCTCTTGATCCCACCTCTCAGATTTCTTCAAATCTATGCCTTTTTTTGTCAAATGTGTTTCCAACAGTCATTAAATACAACCTGAACTAAATTTCAGCTCCTGGTGTCACTTTGTAACACACAGGCAAAAGGACTTCCAGGTTTGGAAGAGCTCAGAATCTTCTCTTATAATGACATTATATCACATCCCACCATTTAACTGGAAACCTTCAGAAAGAGATTTGTTTAATTTCTACAGTTCCAGTATTTTGTTTAATGCTCTTATAATGAATGATTTCTGCAAATCTTCATAGAATACACAAATATTATACAGATGTTATTAAACAGTACATGTAATATAAATCAAATTCAGCATTCTAAGAAAAGCAGCTGTGTTCCTTTCAGGTTCTTGTTTTTCAAGGAATTTTTTTTTTTGTTTTGCACAAACCCAAGAATCTCTTCACAAATACCCAAATCTAACACAGCAAAGTTCACTGTCTAAACTTATGTAAATACTTACTTTCTGGATTGTCTGTTTTCAGGCACCTCTAAAAATGCCTACAGGAGATGTTCCTTAGAAGCTATTACTCCAATAAGGCATAGACCACATTTTCCCATTATTATTTTTTAAAAATAGCCTCCCTGTCAAAGAGCACTGATATTTTAAGGATGCTTATTATTGGGCTCTTCGCCCAAAATTAGAGCTTCAGATCTACATAGGCAAAGTGACTCGTGGCAGCCACTAAAATGACTTATCCCTAAAATCACTGCTCCCTTTTCTCTTCTGTGAATAATTCTCCTACTTTGTGTTAGTCGGGTCCAGCAATAACAGCCTAAATGGAGCACAAGGAAGTAAAGGCAAACAGAAATGGGGCAGAGCTTATGTTCAGGAGTGAGAAGATGTATCAGAGCAGCCCTTTTCTAATCTAGATTATGCAGAGATGTCATCGTCTAGCTATGTCTTCCAGAAACCCTCACTCCCCTCAGACTGAACTGCCACCGTACATCACAGTTTCTTTATGGGAGAATTAACGTGCAGTTTTCCCAATGCCCAGATACTTTTTTGAATTCCCTAGGAGACTGGAGGTTTTCTGAGTGAAGGAACTAATTATTCTTCATTTCTGTATTTTTTTGTGTTCAACCCAAAATCTGGCATATAATAGTCAGCAAATCTTAGCAGAATGAAAGAATCAAACAAATGGATATCAACCAAAGTATCTCACATTTACTAAAGTTCAGCAGTCCCTTTACCTGTGATTTTACTTTCCATCGTTTTGCTTACTCATAGTCAACTGTGATCTAAAAATATTACATAGGAAATTCTAGAAAAACAATACATAAATTTTATTTATTTTGTAGTGTCTCATTATGCAGTTCAGACTTGTGGTGATCCTTCTGTCTCAGCCTCCCAAGAGCTGGCATTACAGGTGTGTACAACCATGCCCAGTTTCAGGACCAGTATGGCATGTGGTACCAGAGATCAAACCCAGATCTTTGCACTTGCCAGGCCAGTGCTTGGACTGTTGAGCCATCTCCCCAGCCCCACAATGTATGTACTTTCAATTGCATAGTATTTTGAGGGATACAATAATAGCTTACACAGTTCAAACTGCTCTGTTCCATTCTGCCTTTGCCCAATGTATTGATACTGTATATATGACCTTCTGATTATTCACTTAGTAGCAGACATAGTTATCAGACCAATAGTAGCTGTGTTCAAGTAATCCTTATTTTATGTAATAATGAATCCGAAGAATAAACGTTTATGAAAGATGCTATTATGATTGTTCTATTTTGTAACTGTAGTTGTTAATCTCTTACTGCATCTAGTTTAGAAGTTATACTTTATCAAATGTGTGTATATATGTACAAGACAAAGTATCATATATAAGGTTCAGTCTTATCCTTGGCTTCAGGCACCCACTCGGTAGGCTTGGAATATATGTGCTGTGAACAAGGGGACAGGACTATAAGATTTGATTTATTTGTTTTCTTTTTCTTACTAACCTCTTTCTCTTCCCAGTTATCTCCTTTGATGAGCAGATAGAAAACCCTAAGGAACATCTACCACTTTTCTTATAGATACCCATAGGTACACTCACATCAATCTTTAGGTGACTTCTCTTACCTTTGTTTAGAGTTTTCTTATATTCAGTCACAGCCCCCAAGTGCAGGATCTGGCAGATCACCTCCTTCCCAACCTGGCTCTTGGCATCTTTCACTTGGAGGATGCTAGTCACAGATGTGGTTCCATTAGGATGCAAAACGCTCTCAGTACTATTCTCAAGTCCTGACCCAGCAATCTTCCAGGAGATCACAGGGGCTGGACGGGCAGTGGCAGAGCAAGTAATGTTTAGTTGATCTTCAAAGAAATTGTAGTGAAGGAATACCATGGGCTGTACTGGGATTAAAAAAGAAATATGGCCTACAATCAGTAAAGCACCTAGCCTGAATTCTGAATTCTCCTCACAGCAAGATGGGATACTTAGGTATATAACATGGCATGTCCCACCCCACTGGGGATTTGTCATGGTGCAGGGTGGCCTGGTCCAAACCTGTGATTGGAAAAGCATTGCATGTTACTTTTCTCCTGCAGAATTGACCTGATGTCCAGGAGACATAGAGAAGTCAAGTTGCTCTTCTTTCTCAAAAAGGACAAAGGATAATTATTCTATTTTCCTTTTGCAGGAGCAATGCAGCATCTCTGCCTTCTTCAAACAGCTACGTAATAACTCCTAGCCAGCACTGCACCAACCAGAAGCTTGTGAGCAGATATCAAAACAGAGACCCAAAGAGAGGTTGCTATAGTGATCACCATTTTATGCTCACTGGACCAGTGAGTGAGCCACAGAGAGAAACACTTGGAGAATGCCTGCTTGGGTTTACCGTCCAAAAGCCAGAAAAATCAAAGTTGTTAGGGTGATCTTGCAGATCACCTGATAGAGTTAAGGGAAAATAACTAACTTACAGGAAAAAGATCATTTTCAGGCCAGCTGTAGCTTGCTCTCTTTTAAAAGCTCACTGATTAATGACTTGATCTTCCCTGGTATATGTAATTTATCTCTGCCAAGCAGTGCATGCCATTCTTTCTGTGCTTCACTTTGGAATCCATATAATAATTACAGGAGAATGCTAAATGAAAGCTGGTCTGTGCTTTCCAGCTTAAGAGGTAGGTGAAGAGCAGAGGTTGGAGGGCATGGAGCTGGCACTTCAGCCGCACCCAGAGAGGCCAAGATGGGGAATAAACAGCAGAAGAAGTTGAAAATGAAAATAGGCAAATATGATTACATGGCCAGACTAAGCTAGAAGGTCCTCTAGGGATTCCAAGAATGGCTTAGATGAAAGGTGTGACTAGGAAAGTAGAAGTGTGGAGAAGAATAGTATTGTTAGAGGAGTTTGGCTTGCTAAGAAAAATTCAAAAGTTTATAAATAAGGGAGGGGAGTAAAAGAAAGAAAGATGAGGAAAAAAGAGAAACAGAAGAAAAAGGAGAAGAAATGAGCAAAGGAACACAAAAGAAAAAGAAAAAAGACAAGAAGAAGAGATGATGAAATGCAGGCAAGGAAGGCAGGAAGGGAGAGATGGACAGGCAGAGGATGAAAGACAGAAATCAAGAAGAAAGACTGACAAAACTCTGCAGAGAGGCCTCATTATAAGCAAAAGAAACAAAATTTGGTTTTAGTGTTGGCACAACTCCTTTGCATTTTTACATAATTTTCTTTTCTCCAATGGCACTATTCTGGGCATGCTCAAAATCTGAGCTTTATGGTTTAATATACAACATCAGCATCGCTCATAATTCTTGATAATGATGTTTGTCTTCTCCCTCCTAAAACCACCTTGATGAAGCCAATGGTCATACTTTATTTCCAGTGACTGATCTGAAGCAATCTCATTAAATTAAGCTTATTGGATTTTAAAAGAAAGCTTGTTCCCCATTTGCATCCCTAGCTGGCAGCATTTCCTGTGTAAGGAGCCTCTGTCTTGTGTCCTCTTATCTGTCCTGAAAAAGCCATTTAGAAGCAGAATGGAAAGTACCTCCACAACTGACTCTGTGCTAGCCATAATCTCATTGTGCCTGTAAATCGACAAGGTTATTATTGTAAATGGCTCTACAGATAATTTGCTACTTCACATTTATTTTCCAGACAAAGAAATTTGTGTGAAGAGAGCAGGCAGGACCTGTCTTGGGTCATGTCATTGCTAAGAGCAAGGCCAGTTCTCAATCATTTTGCTGCTTATGGACAACTTGTTGCCTTCGCTGTTGTCCTCAATTTTATGTACAACTAGATTTGTCAGAGAAGAGAGAATCTTCACTAAAGAACTCAGTGTTTGCCACATGAACACTCTAAAGAATTGTAATAACTGCTACAGTAAACATGAAAAGCTGAGTGTCTTCCACTGAACCTTTCTGTGATTAGAAAACTGAAAAACTAGGCACTATAACATTCCAAGAATGTTCCAAACATTCTTGGAGTTAAAATATTTGAGCAGAAAGAATGAATTCTCAGAGAGTCTCACCATAGAGAGTAAGGCAGGCTGTTCCTGAAATCTTCCCAGAGCCAAAGGTATTGAAGAGACACATGTAACATCCTTCATCCTCCAGGGTTGCATTCCAGAAGGTGATGGCTGATTTCCGAAGTCCCAGCTCGGTAATGTTTACCCTGTTCTCATAGGGAGGCTGGACCACAATGCCGTGGTACTCACTGTAGGTGATTATGTTTTCTGGGCCTGCAGCCTTCTTTTTCTGCCAGGTCACAATTAAGGCTTCCTGGGAAGTCTGCAGAGAACATCTTAAGGACGCAGGTGTGTTCAGCAGCTGTTTTTCATCCTGGGTCACCACTGCCATTATGGTATCATGAAAGAAAACATATTTTAGAATCGTAATGCATACACACATACATACATACATGCACATATTTTCTTGATAACAAGTATAATGCATGTTGAAAGGCAAAAATAAAAAACTGCAAAGAAGAACACAAAAAAGAATTTACATACCTATAGTAAATAAATGTAGATTTGTTCAAGCTTTAAAAAGTAGAATATCAGAATATAATAACAAGAAAGAAAAAAAATGCTCAGTGATGTGAAAGTTTGATGACTCTTGTAGGCTGGAAAAGAAGTAGAATAAGATTAAAGATGAAAAATGCAAGAGAAGATAGAAAGTGAATTTGAAGGAAAGATCAAGACAGAGCCAAAAGATGAAAAGTGGAGCGATATAGTTTCTCTCTCTCTCTCTCACACACACACACACACACACACGCACACGTGCACCTTACAAAGGAAAGAGGAAATACTGAAGTATCTCCATGAAAAGCAGAAGTGAACACAGGTGCATAAGACAGATACATTGCACAGTGTTCTGGGAGGCTTACTTCGCCTAACAAGAGCTTAAAGCGTTCATGCCCAAATGGCCATGTACACATGCTCCATCTTTTCATTAAATGCTCTGGCATTCATTTCCTCTCTTTTGCTATGGTGGCCACTTATATAATATAATGGGATGTCCTCCTACAATAACAAATAGCCATTAGCAGAATAGATACCACTCATGAGTAAATTAGTAGGCAGGAAATCCATGCAACAGAATTCTTTCAGAATGTACTACAAAAGGATAAGCATATGAAAGGAGTTTTTTTTTTTTTTAAAGAGTAGGTTTCAAGTTTCTAGCATCAGTCCAATAGAACTTATAAAAAGGAGAGGAAAGGAAGAGAAAAGATAGAAAGCATTGTAAGGAGGAAAAATTATTTTTCAAAATAAGGAAAAGAGCACTCTAAAATAGAATATTTTGATCATGAACCTGCATGAGCACCAAAACCTTACTCAGAAATATATAAAATAAAAACAAATAATATTATACAGCACAATTTAAATGTACACAATCTTCACTGTAGAGCTACATCTGCAGCTCTCAGAGTCTTCAATTTCATATATTTTTAAAAAACATTTAATCAAATATGTACATATTTCTCAGAAAGAATGCATCTTTTCAGGACATACTAAAAATATTTCTCAAATTTTAACTTGAAATTAGCTACAAAAACTTGCTACCCTGTGGCCTGGGAACTATCCATGATGCAAAGAAATGAAATATTTGTGTGCTGCTTTCAAATCTTTAGTCACAGCATAAATCATAGATTACTAAAACTTGATATTAAGGTATGTTATGTCTAAAATTTCTGTAAATGGTCAAAGCATTTTTAATAGAGCAGTGGTTCTCAACCTTTCTCATGCCATGACCCCGCAATACAGTTCCTAATGTTGTGGTGATCCCAAACCAAAAAATAATTTTGGTGGCTACTTCAAAACTGTAATTTTGCTACAGTTATGAATCAGAATGTAATAAATAACATTTTCTGATGGCTTTAGGCAACCCCCGCTGGGGTTGCGACCCACAGGTTGAGAACCGCTATAATAGAGGGGCAAGCTTAATCTCAATTACATTTAATATTAAACGAGAGACTGAAAGATAAATATAAAATTTACATCTAAGCCTCTTACTTTCCCATCCAAAATACAGGGGTGAATTACTAATGATAAAACTACCAACAGTAAAATGACTCACAAAGGTAGATTTAATCAGAAAACATCAACACTTGAATTTGAAGAGTAATAAAACACAGTTCCTGGTGCCACATGCTGCTCTGGCTCCAGCCCTGGACACTGAGCCAGCCACCAAACCTGGGCATGGTGGTACCGCACCTGTATTCCCAGTGCTGGGGAGGCTGAAAACAGGACGATCACTATGAGACTAAGCTGCATAGTGAGACCCTGTATCAAATACAGTAAAAAAAATTAATAAAACAGGTAAAAGTTGGCAAGTATAACAAGAAAAAAATAAATCTGCTCAAACAACTCACCAGTAGCACCAAGAACAAGGGGCCCAGCAACAAATTCTAGGCCTTCAGTGTGGTACCCAACTGGAGATTTAATGACACCAGCCATTGAAATTTTGCCTCTTGTGGAGGCAAGAGGCAAAGATTTGAAAAATAAACAAACAAACAAAAATTATTGCTTTTAGAATGCAGAGTAGACAGGAAGTCAAGACAAGTGCTCACGATGTCTCTTTTTCCCCCTACTTGACTATGAAAGTATATTAAAGGGACATGTGCAGTTCTTGGCTGCTTTGTGGAATACTTGAATTTTGCCAGTCAGTTGATAAATCCTGCTGTAGACAGCAGGAAGCCTGCCCACCCTTCCTTGCCACTCCTTCCCTTGTTGCTGGGTAACGTCCAAGTGAAAGTGATTTTTAATAACAGGCCAGCAGTGAGGGGGGAAGCCATCTTTTACAGAGCAGAAAAGGAAAAATTAGAAAATTCAGCAGATAAGCAGATGACACAGGCACACTTCTTTTGGCACAATAAATCCACATACCTTCTATTTCATAATTTTCTGGGGGGTTTTTGTTTTTGTTTTTGTTTTCTGAAAAAGGACAGCAAAGCATATCTTGTGGCTTACTGCCAGGTTATCTTTCAGAAAGACTGTATCCACTTATACAACCCCAAGTATGCCCTTATTGTTGTAAAGGCAGGATTTTTTTTTTAAGTTTTTCAGTTTGGTGGATGAGAACAATGATATTACATTTTAATTTGCAGAGGATATTTTGCCTAAGTCTGGATCATCTGTGGAAACAGTTTCTAAGTATCAAATTGTTATTCTACATCCAAAGTAGAAACAAAATGTGGAGAATGGCAAGAAGCACTCCCACTCCTCCAAGCAAGTTCCATGCTTCAGCAATTCATGCAGACAAACAGAGCTGGGGCAGCACAGTGAGCCAGCCACCACAGACCCTAGGTATGCTGGACCCTGGGCAGGGGTTTAAGCATCGTTTACCTTGCGCTGTGCATGGCACCACTGCTGCCATGCCCCAAATCAGGCAGTAGGTAGAGAGATGACAGAAGAGCCTCCTGAACACCTGAAGATAGAAAGCAAAGTGCAGAGATGGGATTTGCATTTGCACAAAGCCAAGGCAGTTTCAATCTTATTGACACTTCACAGAATATGTCAGTTAAGTTTTTGCCCACCACAGAACCTTGGTTTTGTGGAGGCAAGAGGCATGGTATAGTTCCTTCATAACAGCAAAAAAAAAAAAAAAAAAAAAAAAAAAAAAAAAAAAAAAAAAAAAAAAAAAAAAAAAAAAAAAAAAAAAAAAAAAGAAAAAAAGAAAAAACAACCTTGAAATCTGAGGTCTTATCTCTAGGCCACCTTGTCAAGGTAAAAGTCTCAAAAACCACTGGGGAAGTGAACTGCCTTAAATAAATACAGATACCCAGGGAGTACAAATGGCAGAAAGCACCCCTCCTACACAGTTCACATCTGTCAATACTGAGAATGTCATCAAAACCTCTAGATATATGTGACTGCTTGAGGTTTGTTGAGATGCATTTTCCTGCAAACTGTACATGATTCACACAACTAAAACAATATTGATTGTCTTTGATTTGATATTTTTCCTTTATTGCTTCATTTCCACGTGGATTTTTTTTTTTATTTTTTACTAAGGGTCTACAGGATCTAACTGTGTAGATTGGACAAATAGTGATCCACCTGTCTTCAGCCTCCTAAAGTGCTGGGATTACAGGCATGTGACACCACACCCAGTCTCAATCTTCATCTCAGCATGCCCCTGGGGCAGGGCCGGTATGGCAGGCTGGATCAAACACAGCCAGGTGCATCTGCCTAAGCAGGCACTTTAATCCACTGACCTGTTTGGCCAGCCTGTGTAGAAAGTCTTTGCCTTCTTACAAGCAATGATGCTAATAAGGGAATGTATTCAGCATCACTTTGCTATAAAGTGAAGGCAGGATATGGTATTTAGCTGAATTTTTCTCTAGTTGCTTCATGGATTTCTTTACTGTGTCTATATATATGCCATTCTAAGGAAGACTAGAACAAAGGTAACCTTTCTTCACAATTTTTCTATTTTTCTATAATAAAGATATATGAGAAATGGAAGCTTTCTGTACTCTTCTTTAGCTATACTTCATTTTAATATCATGTTGCCATTCTTTCCAATTAGAGGTAGAAATTTAATTTTTATGTCACTTCATCTCTGTCATTTCAATCTCCTTCCACCTAAATGCTCTATGAATGTCCCAGTCTCTGACATTTAATGTACTTTTCTGGAAGCTTCTATAATGCCAAATTGTGGAAGAGGGCTACTAACGTTTAAAACCATGTATGCAGCTAGCCTCTACTAAGATAACTGTGTTATCTTCAACCATCAGGGTCGGTGGTTTGTGCTCACAAGGGAAGCTGTTGCTTTCTTTATAGTTTTAGCTTCCCCCCATGGTGGGCAAAATGAAATCCCACAAGGCTCTGCCAAAAGGTGTATGTATGTGTTGGTCTACCTACACTTTACTGTTCCTTTGTCCCAGTGGACAGGGCATGCATGTCACACATACACACACCCAGTGAAATGAGGCACAGATATTTCTTTTCTTGGATCTCAATGCTTATTAGCTGGTTCTACTTTCTACTCTCTTCTTTTACCTAAACTCTGTACTTCTGGGGGCCAAGCACAAGGCTTCTCTTGTGCCTTGAATGCAAACTGGTATCTATCCACAGACAGGAGACAGTCCCTCTTTCTTCTCCCACCATGGAAAACACTTGTCTCCTCTTGGATCAGAAAAACTACTTCCTCACTTCTCAATTCTTCCAGTATACTCTTTTTGCCAAGAATTTTCTGTCCTTGACCACTCAGCATTTAGCTTTTTGGAATTCAAATGGTTCAGCTTATGTTATCACGAAAGTTTAGCTACTGAAATTTGTTATCTGCATAAAAGGGATAGCATTTCTTTTCTAAAAAGATAGGCACTTAACTGTATGGTTTTAACTTGAGGAGCAAAAAATACATTTCTGGAGTCAAAACCCATATCAAGTAATATATCAAAATTATACTCCAATGTGTATCTCCCCTAAGGTAATTAAACTACAAATGAAAACGACATCAGCATTTATCAAATACATAGACTATTCTTAGAAGTTAAACTTTTTAATATTTTTAATATTTCAAATGAACTTAATAAAGAGACATTACAATTATTGTTTCCAAAATGAAAGCTAGGAGGCACAAAAAATTTTCCTAAATAGGAAATCCCAGCCAAGATTCTCATAATCATAAATGCTCCAACATTTGCCTTTCCTTGTGTATAAGGGACTATTAGTTTTAAGAGACAGACACACAAATACAAACTATGAGACGATGTTGTTACTGTCTAGGACCAAATCACTGTTACAAGGGATTATTAAACTCATTCATACAGTAGGTCCTGCTTCATTATCCTAGAAAAACAGTCTTAAATTCATTTTGAAACTGCTGTCTGATAACTGGTAGCTGGGCTTTCACAGAGCCCAGCAGTCTGTGACGATCACTGCATGGCTTTCTACAAACTTTACTGATTGAAGCAACAACACCAAAAGGATGTCTCATCCGCATCATGCTGCTTGCCTTGGCTCCTGGCTCCCACCATCTGCCCCTGAGCCCTACACACCTGTCCTCCCTCCAGGCTCAGTCATTCTGCCCTCCTCCCACACAATGCACGTCACCATCCTTTCTGTGCCTGATGTCACTGAGTGCTTTCCTGCTCCAGGACCTTTGTTTTCCTTCTATCCCAAATCTTGTTGAACAAATAAAGACAAAAAATAAGTGAATAAATAAATAATTACATGCACTTAGGCACTACAAAGCCTGTGTGTCCATGTGCAGTCCTGCTCCCTCTGTTCACTGTCCTACTCTCATCTTGTAATGCTAGGTATTTAGGCAGTTGTCTTCTTCCTGATCTTCTACCAGCACTTCTGCTTTCCCATTCTCAGACTAAGTCCATTCAGTTTCAGCTCAGGCAAGGTAATCTATCAGGTGCTTTGGAGACAATGGAAGATAAGGTAGATGCACATATTTACTTATCAGACAAGTTAATTTTCCTTTAATTTGTCTTTGTACAAGTTGTGACCCCATAAAAACCTCCAATAGTGCCTTAATTTTTCAAGAAAATTATTCAAATTTACCATTCTAATTTTTTTCCTGAAAAATTCTTCTTGTACTGCTTATCTACACATCTTGAAAGCAAGCCTAATCCACTTACAAAGGCACCACCCAATTTCCTGCCATGTCATTTTTGCTTAAATCATTTCCCTACATAAAATGCCTTGCCCCTAGCTTTTCTTTTGGTCTCTCTTCTTCAAGCCTGATTTCAGTTATGTTGGTATAAGTGATCCTTTTCCTCTGAAATGCTTTTTTAAAACATTACTTTTCAAAAATCTTTATTTATTTGGTATAGGGTTTTGCTATGCAGCTCAGACTCACAGTATTTCAGTCTTCCTATTGCTGGGATTATAGGCATTCACCACCATGCCCAGTTTCAGAGGCTGGCAGAGCACACAGGTAGGGGGATAGCATGTGGTACTAGGGATGGAGCCTGGGTTCTTGTGCTTGCCAGGTAAGTGTTTCAACTGCTGAACTGCTTGCTTAGATGTGTTGAAACTGCTGGTGCTCTAAGCAGATGAGAGCCCATCCCCCATGCATCTAAGGGACTTACCTTCCCCTACCCCCTATCTTACTGCTTGAGCCTACTGTCAGACTTGAAAGAAGACAGCCTCCTTCAAAATGCAGCCTGCCACATGCCCAGAGCTTTTGGACACTCTTCTCTGTGTTTTCACCCCCTGTCAAGTACCGCATGCCCCCACCCTTGTTATTGGGAAACAACCAAATACTGAAATATGATCTGACAGTTTTAAAAACACTTACGCTGTATTAAACTTTTAGGGAAAGTTGAGATATTGGCTGGGTATCTCACAAGAGAAGGACTCTAACTTGACTGTCTGCTTTTCCTATTGCCCAACAAGGACTTCAATAGCCACCAAATCCTCTGTTTTACCAGGATATCTTGACCATTTTCTCTTTGCTTCAGCTGTTGCCACAGCAAACCTAGCATGGGCAGCTCATTTTGAAGGTAATGTCGTTAACAGCTCTGTCTAGTTTCTGGCTTCTGATACTATAAATCAATTCTCATTTCTAAACTATTGGACCATAATGACTTAAATGGCTTTGGTAGAAGGTCATGGTTACCACGAAAGGCTAATATTCCATTGGAGGGAATCTCACCACCTCATTCTCAATGTCTGCCTTAACTAAGCCTTGTTTTGCTACTCCTATTAGACACAATGACTTCTCTGCTAGAGTTCATTTTTCCAGTACTCTAAACTTTATAAATGTTTAGAGTGCATTTGTAAATGTTTACAGAAATCTCTCTGAGATTTTTATCTTATATTCTTCTTCTTCTTATGGACTTATAATCAAGGAGTAAAGGCAGAATCTTTGAGGATCTGAATTTTTCTATTCTCCCCAATAACTATTCTTTTATTTCTCTGGCCCCTGGGTGCACCGTAATTTTGATATTCTCCTTCCTTCTCACTGTTTGTACTTGTTAGTTCTAGTTAACACATGTCCCTTTGTAAAAACCCCATGAGTAATAGCTATGACTTAAAACTCAACAGGGGAGAAGTGACAAAAGAAGTATCAAATCCAGTCTGGTCAACTGATGATTAATGAGTGTTAATCTCATTACATAACCCTGATTTTTAATGTAATAAACATTACCAACCAAGTGCTTTCCTAGAGTGGGATAAAAACTTACTTACTTACATTGCCAGTTATCTTCCTTTGATGTATATCTAGAAGGAGGAGAGCCTGTTTAGGGAGAACAAGGTGATGAACCTTTGAATCTGTCTCAGCTCCCCTGACACCTTCTTGTATATTGTGGATGGTTCTGTGTATATAACTGAGCTGTCGTGGTCTGGGAGGAGGCTTGGTTTTACTTTAGTGTCCATTGTAAACTCTCCATCACAGTCTCTGATGCAGTGTTCCTCTAGATCTTTTGGGGTAAATATGCTGGAAGGAATGATGTCTCACTTCCTTATGACCCATCTCCAAGTCCAATCCTCAAGTTAGTGTCCTGTTTTTAACCAAAGATGCCCAATCACTTAAGACTTTCTCCCTAGACTCCACAGAGTGCCATCATGGAGCACACTAAAATTCATCTGTGGGACATAAGTTGTTTGTTTTTTACATCCCTAAGTGCTATGGGGAGTTAAAATTAAATAATCTCAATGTGCCATTAGGAGCTTATATAATTGTAGCTTATAAACAAATATTGTTATTATTTCATATTAAGCATATTGTTAGCATGCAACACTAACTGTGCAACTTTTCTTGTCTTTATGGTTCTGAGACCAACTACAAAGTCATTGTTCTTTCTTTTCTTTTCTTTTTTGTCTTTTTGAGACAGGGTCTCGCTATGCAGTTGAGGCTGGTCCTGAGCTCACTTTTGTAGCCCAGGCTGGTCTCGAACTCGCACCAATCCTCCTGCCTCACACCAATCCTCCTGTTGTTCTTTCTTTTCAATGTTGAAGATGATGCTATCTGAAAAGACACAGCTTAGACCATATCTCCTCATTGTGACCCCGTCTCATCCACTCACACCACATTCACTTCAAAGATTTAGCAGTACCGATGTTCAACAAAGGCTTTACTGTTGAAATGGGCCAGGGGCTACCTAAAAATTTCCCAGTGTTACCAAGACTGTTTCCTATCCTATTGTACGGGAAAGCTGGAAAAAAATCCAGTCCAATGCTTCCTCTGCATCTGCTGCCAGGACCTGACACATGCTATATTCTCAGTTAAGGAAACTATAGATGGATATACTGATATTCTAATCCCATGCCATTTTTTTTCTTTAGCCTTTATGTGTTGCTTACATATGGAAATACAAACCCTAGAAAAAACTTCTGAGAATACCTCTAGTTCTAAGCATTTTGAATAATGGATACTGTTTCTAAACAAGCCTCAGCAGAAACTATGATAAGAAACTGCAAACTGGATTGGCTTTCATAGAGAAAATCTGTGTTTATGATGACAGAAAGAAAGTAGACATATACCAAAACACAAGATTATGGATTGGGAGTCAGCAGTTTTAAGAAACAAAGCAATTTAAGCTAAAGGAATCAAAAGGAAAGCCTCACTATTAAACATACATGTTTCATTTTATGCATTGTTTCCCCATCTAGTCCATGCAGAGCAGCTGCAGATGTTATCATACTAAAAACCAGAGAACTCATTTTTCAGGAAGGTGACCTAAAAGTTATCCCTTCATGGCAGCCAGAGGGCACACTGGTTGACTTAAATTCTGCCGAAAGCAAATGCTAGCTGTGTGAGGTAAGATATATTACTTACTTCTCTGGGACTTTGAGGAAATAACAGAATCAACGTCATGGTTAAAGACACTAAATGAAGTACAAGTAGAAAATCTGAGATTCATAGCTACAAAACATATAACTTGTGAGAAATGTAGTCATAAAGCAGGCACACCTTAAGGTCTGTATGAAACATGGATCAATTTTATGATCATAACTGGGCTTTGTTCCCAAGACATGTCATTTTGTGCATGCACACATAAAAAATGAAAAAAATTCTGAAAGTACCTCTAGTTCTAAGCATTTTGAATAATGGATAACATTTCAAATAGGTTTCTGACACAAGTAAGCACAAATTAAATATTGTTCTTTTCCAACAGGAAAATAAGAATTAAGCATTTGAAGGGCTTGGTAGAGTGCCTAAGAATTAACAAATGCCAAAATGCATTACATAACTTAAAAAAGGAAAACAGAAACAGTCGATCAAGAAAAAGAGAAAGAAATCCACTTGTAATCCCTGCCAAGAAGACCAAAGTTGACAAAGGCTTCGGTCTTACTTAACAACACCCCATTTGGCAAGTATGTGCACCTCTTTTCCCCAAAGTTTCTAAGTTAAAATCCTGATCCCACCACATGGGTTTCGAAAAGATTAACCTCTCAGCTTGTTCTGTTATTGCAAAATGAGGTAGGAATTCTGGAGTTGGAGGACAGAGGTGCGGACTGAGAGCGAGCTTGTAGCGTTTCAGCTCTAGAAACTACCTTAGAGACCACCACCCTCCTTTGTTAAGGAAGGTAGTGAAATACAGTAACTGGTTGTGTGGTCTGTTCAGTTAGCTGTCCGTGAAAATACCGTATAGAGGCTTTAACTGTGTTCAGATTCTTGTCTAAGTATGGGAACAGGATATGTGATAGATTGTTTTTTTTCAATGAGAACAGAACCTGAATAAACAAAGCGCCTTCTCTCTGGATAGCCTGAAACACCCCTCCATGAAACAGGATGCACCCTTCCACAAAACAGGATGCTAAGAGCCTTTCAACCTTCTCGAACGCATTGCTGCAGCTTTCTTTGTGAGTTCCTTCGAGGCTTCCCAAGGGCCAGCCCAGAAGCAGCAGAGGGCTTCTCCAGGACCACCCCGCACAAAGCTAAAGGGTGTATGCTCCAGGCCCCACCCCCTTCTTCGGGAGATTTACCGGGATTAGGGGTGGTGGACTTCAGCCTCGGGAGCTGTAGCCAGAGGGATCGGCCTCCTGGAGTCCCCGCTGCCCCTGACCTAGTGCCAGGACAGACAGCGCCGCGAATCGGGTTCTGATCATCCTTTCTCCACGGTGACAGAGGCCAGGCGGAGAACTGCGAGCGAGTCGCCAGTAAACCACCCTTGGGAAGCTCGGCTTCTCTGCACCTCAGAACGCCGAGTTGAACTCTGTGAGCCACGAAGCATGCCGCGGACCCGGCTCCCGGCCCAGACTGCGGAACCCGGGTCTCCGCCGCCGCCCCGGCCTCCGCCCGCCCCACAGCTCTCGGCTCACCAGCTTATCCATACTCTGTCCTCTGTGCTCGGGAGCTCGTCTTGGTCAGAGAAAGGGTGGCGAACGGAGAATATGCCGGCCGCGCTGGTGGGCGGGGTCTCTGCAGCATCACCTGCTGCTCCGCCCTGGAAGCCCCTTCCGCCTCTGGCTCTTCAGAGCGAGGCTGGGCAGTTGTGGGCAGCGGAGGAGCTCGTGTGTGTGTGTGTGTGTGTGTGTGTGTGTGTGTGTGTGTGTGTGTACGTGCGCGCGCGTGTGTACGTGTGTGAACTCTCCCAAAATGTGGAAACTGAACTGAATGTAAGTCACTGTGTGACTTCATTTCCCTTTACCTGTATCAGGTGAAGAAATGGGTAAGAGCAGGAGGATCAGTGCCAGTCTGAGACCAGACTGGGCTAAAATAGTGAGCTCAAGGCCAGCCTGAACCGCATAGTGAGACCTTGTCTCAAAAAGACAAAAAGAAAGAAAGAAAGAAAGAAAGAAAGAAAGAAAGAAAGAAAGGAAAGAGAAAGGAAAGAAAGAAAGAAAGAAAGAAAGAAAGAAAGAAAGAAAGAAAGAAAGTAGGTCAGAGGTAGAAAAGATGAGTTACTTAGATAAGCCTGTTTCATAGCCAAAGGACAAAATGCTTTC
The DNA here is from genome assembly GCA_004027025.1 of Myocastor coypus. Taxonomy (NCBI): domain Eukaryota; kingdom Metazoa; phylum Chordata; class Mammalia; order Rodentia; family Myocastoridae; genus Myocastor; species Myocastor coypus. Next base: position 22,012 of record PVJA010027281.1, read on the forward strand.
AAGTTGAATTTAACCAAGGGACTCTTTTGCATTAAAAAAATCTTATATCTATTATTTTAAATTCAAAATTACATAGCAAGTTTTGTAATGCGTTATTTCATGGGATCAGATTTTTCTCTTTCCTGAGGCGTTTCCTTCTGCTTGCATTATTGATGAAGATTTCTTTGTTTGGTTGGGTTCGGAATTCTTGGATCTTCTTGCCTCGCAAGCACAGGGTCCTGAGTTCAATCCCTGGTACCACAAAAAACAAAACAAAAAAAAACAAAAACAAAAAAAGAAAGAAAAGCAGAATTCTTGGGTCTTAAACAAAGAACAAAGACAGATAAACACTCTCCTCCAAGGCCTTGGATATTCTGCTACACCACTCTGACAAGGCACTGTACAATCCCCTACTGTTCCAATCCATATCCACAACTCTCCTCCTTGTGTCCACTGTGTACCTGTTGACTGTGGGCAACACACTCCTTCCTGTAATTTTATAGACTAGGCTTATCTGCTTTTAAATTTGATGTAACAGGGCCTGTGAGACAGTTCAGTGGGCTGTGTGCCTGCTTAGGCAAGAGCAGAGACCTGGGTTCAATCCCTGGCACCACAGGCTGCACTGGCCCTGCCCCCAGGCATCCGAGTGGGCCACCAGCCACTAAGACCAGGTGTGATGGTGCACACCTGTAATCTGAGCACTGGGGAGACTGAAAACGAGAGGACCCTTATGAGTCTTGCTACGTAGTGAGATCCTGTATCAAAACATAAAAATGAAAGAAAAAAAAAACAACAAATTTGATGTAACTGCTTCACACAGTGTGCCTTCATTTGTGCCTGGATTCTTTTACTCAACTATAGATTTGAAAAATTTGTCTATGTTATTGTATTGTCCCCCCCCCCTTTTTTTTTTCCATATTTAGGACAGGGACTACAGGGTCTCATTACAGAGATCAGACTTTAGTGATTTTCCTGTTTTCAGCCTCCCAAGCACCGGGATTGCAGGCATGCAACACCACACCAACTCAATCGCCATCTCAGTGCACCCTGGGAGCAGGGCTGGCACGGCACACTGGGGACCGAATCCCTTGCCACTGCGCTATGCCAAAGCAGGCGCTTTAGTTCGCTGAAGTATCAGGCCAGCCTTTTTTTTTTTTTTCCTTTTTTCTTTTGGCAGTACTGGGTATTGAACTCAGAACCATGTGCTTGTCAGGCAGGACCCTATGCTAATGAGCTACAACTCTGGCAGTAATAATGCAATATAATGAAATGTTTTCTCTTCTTTTTTTGTGGGGGGGCAGTGTCTTGCTATGCATTTCAGGCTGCTTTTGAGCTCACTTTTATTGTTCAGGCTGGTCTTGAACTCACATCGATCCTCCTGCCTCAGCCTCCCAAGTGCTGGGATTACAGGTGTGTACCACCATGCCTGGCTAAGATAAGTTATAACTGGCTCAGCCTGCCCTGGGGGTGGGGCTGGTGCAGTGCGCAGTACTGGGGATCAAACCGCAGTACCTGTGGTTACCTAAGCTTGCCTAAGCAGGCACTCTCGATCACTGAGCTATCTCACCAGCCCTCTCTTCAGATTCTTGTTCCTTGTATTTTTTTTTCCTTTTTCTTTCTTTCTTTTTTTTTTAATGGTACCAAGAATTGAACTTGGAAACTTGCACTTGACAGGAAACTGAGTATGCCACTGAGCTATAACTTGGGCCTCCTGTACCAAATAAATTTTTTAAAAAAGAAAGGAAGGAAGGAAGGAAGAAAATCTGTCTATATTTATTTTTACAATAATTAATTACTGTGGAAAACACAAATGACTAGCTTAATACAAAAATTATTTTGTAAATTTAACTATTTATAATAAGCTATAAATAATTAACAAAGTCAACAGGAATAATAAACATTTCCTATCCTTGGTAATATACTTACTGTATAAATTACATCAAATGTAATACATTCAAAAGAAGTAAAAGATCTTGTTATTCCTATTATGTAACATTTAAAAAGAAATATAAAGCCAACCCACTATTGTTTGTAAGAGAAATGAGCATCAGCAAGAAAAATTGTCATAATAAAAAGAAAACTCTGAGCCACCAAGTTCAGCATAGTTGACAAAGACAACTACATTTTCCAAATTCATAAATTTTCCAAGCCACTAACAACCAGTCAAATTTCATCTGAAAATAAAAGGATATTATGATGGTGAACAAATGAAAAGTACCAAGGAATTAGCTCAACAAAAATTACACAAACCTACAGAAAGAGATTTTTGGAACTTCCCTAGAAGACTTTCAGAAAGACCTGAAATAAAAGGGTAACATGCATGTTATGGTTTGTGTCTAGTTGTACTCTGAAAACCTCATGCAATCATGGGGTGAGGAATTTTAGAGTTTGAGTCTAACTTATGACCCACTGGGGTTATGAGCCTTAGCACTGCTGGGATTATTCCCCAGCCTAGTGTGATAGCCTGAATGTAATATAAGGGAGACAGACAGGCTTTTTCCTGTCTACTCTCTGTTGCAATTGCTGTTGTTCCACCACCGTGAACTCTCTGCCATGTGTCTGTCTGCCTTGGAGCCAGCTGAGTATGGACTGAAACCTCCAGTAACTGTGAGCTAAATAAGCCTTCCTTCATTTTGGGTGTTGGGTATTTGTCCCAGTGCTTGTGTGGCGAGGTGCAAATAATACTAACGAGATAGCAATGCTCCTAAAGATCTCTGCAATGAAAAATCATGAAACACTGATGAATGGAAAAAGAATATTAGCCATGAGCACAGACCTAAATAATAGCTGGAGTGATCAAATTCAGTGTAATTTCTATCAAAATGCCAATGACATTCTTCACAGAATTCTAAAAAATTTGTGTGGAACCATAAACAATATCAAGTAGCTAAAGCCATCCTGTGCAAAAAGACAAAACAGGAAAATTACACTTCTTGATTACAAAATGTACTATAAGTATGTAGCAATCTGAATAACATGTCATTTGTGTGAAAGAGCCACAAAGACCAACGGAACTTAATAAAGTTGATAGACCATCCAGAAGCAGCTGCCAGGCTCCTTCTCAAGTCTCCATCTTTGGTGGGCCTGCTTCACTCCAGCCTCCAACATGTCCATAAGGGTGACCCAGAAGTCCTACAACGTGTCAACCTCTGGCCCTCGGGTCTTCAGAAGCCTTTGCTACACCAGCAGGCCTACTTCCTGAATCAACTCCCTGTCTCCTGAATGGACAGCAGCAGCAACAGCTTCTGAAGCAGACTGGGGCTGGGTGGCTATGCTGGGGCTGGTGGTGTGGGGAGCATCATGGCCATCCAGGTGAATCAGAGTTGACTGAACCCTCTGAACCTGGAGATGGACCCCAACATCTAGGCCACACATATTCAGGAGAAGGAGCAGATCAGGAACCTCAGCAACAAGTTCACCTCCTTCATTGACAAGGTTCAGTTTCTGGAGCATCAGAATAAGATGCTGGAGACCAAATGGAGCCTCCTGCAGCAACAGAAGATGCCCCAGAGTAACATGGACATGTTTGAAAGTTACCTCAACAACCTCCAGCGGCAGCTGGACACACTGGGTCAGGAGAAACTGAAGCTGGAGGCAGAGCTTGGCAACATGCAGGGGCTGGTGGAGCACTTCAAGAATAAATATGAAAATGAAATCAACAAGCATATGGAGATGGAGAATTAATTTGCCCTCATCAAGAAGGATGTGGATGAAGCTTAAATGAGCAAGGTGCAGCTTAAGTCACTCCTAGAAGGGCTAACTGATGAGATCAACTTCCTCAGGAAGCTGTATGAAGAGGATATCTGTGAACTGCAGTCTCAGATCTGGAACAGCCATGGTGCTGTCCATGGAAAACAGCTGCTCCTCGGACCTAGACAGCATCATTGCTGAAAGGCCCAATATGAGGAGATTGCCAATTGAAGCTGAGCTGAGCCAAGAGCGGGTACCAGATCAAGTATGAAGAGATGTAGACTCTGGCTGGGAAGCAGGGGTATGACCTCCACTGCATGAAGTCTAAGATCTCTGAGATGAACCACAGCATCAGCTGCCTACTGGTGGAGATTGAGGCCCTCACAGGCCAGAGAGCACCCTTGGAGGCTGTCTCACTGATGCTAAGCAGCATAGGGAGATGACCATTAAGGATGCCAATGCCAGCTGGCCTGGCTGGAGGATGTCCTGCAGGAGGCCAAGTAGGACATGGCCCAGCAGCTGCATGAGTACCAGGAGCTCATGAATGTCAAGCTGGCCCTGAACATCGAGATTGGCACCTACTGCAAGCTGCTGGAGGGTGAGGAGAACAGACTGGAGGCTGGGATGCAGAATTTGAGCATCCACACAAAGACCACCAGTGGCTATTAGGAATGGTGAGCTCATCCTATGGGGGCCTCACAAGCCCTGGCTTCAGGAGCCTCCAAAGCCCTGGCTTCCCCCACACCAAGTCTGCTGTGGTTGTGAAGATCAAGACCTGCGATGGGAAGCTGGTGTCTGAGACCTCTGATGTCCTGCCCAAGTGAATGGGCCATAGCAGCCTCTGCCAGTCCGCACCTCTCCTGAGTCTGCCCCAGAGCCCATGTGGACACAGCTGTGCAAGCAAGCATGAGGACCAAGAAGAGACCCACCTGAGGCTCAGTTTGTCCCTCAGCCTGCCCTTGGGGAACATTACTGCCTGGGGTACCCTTTCTTGTCTGTGCCCTCCACCAAAACCCAGTTCAGTTGTCGTTTCCAAAATAAAGCCTGATTTTGCCACCTCAAAAATAAATAAAATAAATAAGTAAATAAATAAATAAATAAAAGGTTGATAAAATACCCAGTCAAATAGAAGTGCAGAGATGATGGACCTGCATATGTACAACTGCCTGACTTTCAGCAAAAGTCCTAGGGATGTATATAAAAACGATAGCTTTTCCCAAGAGATAGTGCTGGGAAAGTTACATAGCCACATGCCAGACAATGATACCAAATTCACATTTTTCACAAGTTACAAAATCAACTCAAAATTCATTAATAGCAATAAGATTTGATTACTGTAAAAGTACTGGAGCTAAAATAGGAAAACTCTCAGAACTTTGGAGTGGACAGGGAAGTTTTGGATAAAACCCTGGAAGTATAGGAAATGAAAATGGCTAACCAGGATGATATCAAAATAAAGCATTTGTGGCCATCAACAGAAAGAATTAACTTAGTGGAGAGACAATTTACAGAAGGGGAGAAAACATTTGCGAAGTACCTACCTGATAGAAGATTAGCATTCAGAATACATTCGGACGTACTTTTGTATGTTTATATCACAAAACAGATGATGATAAGCTTAAAAGTAGAGAATATACTAAATAAACATTCTCCAAAAGAAGACTCCCAAATGAAAACAGGTCTATGAAAAAAACGATCAGCACCACTAACCATTGGGACAATGTAAATCAAAGCAATGAGATATCACTTCATTATGTCCAAGTAAGAATGGCTATTGCCAAAATGCAAAAGGTGACAAGGATTGTCAAGGTGTGGAGAAAAGGGAATGCATGGACACTGTCAGCAAGCATGTAAATGAGTCTGACCATTATAGGAAACACTATGAAGTTTCCTCAAAACATTAGCACTAGAAATACCACGTGATCCAGTTATACCACTAATGGGTATATTTTCAAAGGAAGTGAAAAAAGAAACCTCTGCACTCCCACATTTGCTGCAGTGTCATTTACCACAGCCAAGAGATGGAAACAACCATTACCTGATGAGTAGCCAAAAAAAAAAATATATATATATATATACATATATATATATATATTATATATATATATATATATATATATTGTACATTCCCGAAATGGAACTGCTTAGTATTCCATGAAAGGAATGGAATCCTGTAGTCTGCAATAATGTGGCTGGAACTGGAGATGATTATGTTAGCTCAAATGAGTCAGACATAAAAGGACACGTACTCCATGGTCTCATCCATATGTCAAGTCTTGAAAGTGGTCATGTAGAAGTTGTGATCCCCAGAGACTGGGGGAGGGGTGGGAAGGGAGGGATGAGAAGAGGTTGATCAATGAGTATCAGCTTATGGTTAATGACAGGAACTTCTGGTGCATTTTGTCCAGAGTGACTATAGATAAAACATGTCATTCTGAGTAGCACGAAGAAATTCTGTGACATCTCACTCTGTCCCACCTATGCTGATTCATCTTTTTGCTCACTCTACCCACACTGTAAGTACATTAATCGCTTTGCTGTCACCTGGGTTATCAGATTGCCACAGTATCAGTTCATGTGAATATGTACTCACTAGTAGTATAGCTGTCTTAGTTACTTTTTACTCGTTCCTGGGACAAATATCCAACACTCAAAATGAAGGAAGGAAAGGTTTATTTAGCTCACACTTCATGGAGGTTTCAGTCCATATTAGGCTGGCCCAAGGCTGAGTGGAACAGAGCAGAGAGCATCCAGTTCATGGCGGTGGAACAGCAACAAAATGGTAGCTGAGGCAGCCAACCAAACAGGGCAGCAGAGAGCAACGGCAACAGCTCTAATCTGTCTCTCTGTCTCTCTTTATATTACATTCAGGCTCTCTGCCTTAGGATATCTGCCCTAGACCACACCCATAGTCCCAGCCCTATTCAGACCAATAATCCTATCAGTACTAAAACACATAATAACAGTGACTTGTGAGTCAAGTCTCAATCTATAGAAGTCCCTGCCCAATGACTACATGAGGCTTTGGGGGGACAACTAGATATACCCCATTTTTTTTTGTCTTTTTTTTTTTTTTTTTTTTT
>PVJA010027282.1:0-10857 GCA_004027025.1 Myocastor coypus
TTCTTCTTCTTCTTCTTCTTCTTCTTCTTCTTTCTGGAAGCAGGGATTGAACTCAGGCTCTTTAGCTTGTTAAGAAAGCACTTACTCTATTGAGCTACCTCTCCAGACCCTTCAAGTTTATTTACTAGAGATCAGTTTTACTTCCTGGCTCTTTACTATCTGGTCAGCTGGTTGTGCTGAGTCGTTTTTATTTTCCAGTAAAGCCTATGTTTCCATCTGAGTACATTTTTCAGCCTATTTTCTTTCTTTGTTTCTTTTCTTTGTTTGTTTCTTTCTTTCCTTCTTTTCTGGTCTTTTTGAGACAGGGTCTCTATGCAGTTCAGGCTGGCCTTGAGCTCACTTTTGTAGTGCAGGCTGGACTTGAGTGTACACTGATCCTCCTCCCTCAGCCTCCCAAGTTCTGGGATTATAGGCATCCACCACCATGCCCGGCTTTCATCCTGTTTTATGATTATAGAAGACTGGCAGGTCTGTCTTTTCTTTATTTGAAACTGGAAGTTGAACTCAGTGCCTTGTACTTGCCAGGTAGTAGCTTATGCCACTGAACTATTTCCCCAGCCCTGAATCTTTATTTTTAAAATTTGTATGTGATAATATTACATATTTATGGAGAACGGACTCTTATTATCAATACATGTGTATAATGTGTAAGAACTAAGATTGTGTTAATAAACATTTTCAATTCCTTAAGCTTTTACCATTTTCGTATAATAGGAATCTTTAAAGATAGTACTGGGCTGGCAGGATGGCTCAGTGGTCTAAAGCGCCTGCTTAGGCGGCTGCAGGGACCGCGGTTCGATCCCCGGCACCACATGCTGCGCCAGCCCTGCCCTCAGGGCAGGCTGAGCTGGCCATAAAAATAAATAAATAAATAAATAAATAAATAAATAAATAAATAAATAAAGACAGTACTTCAATTCTAGTTACTTAATTTTGGACTTTTTTCTTTCTTAGTCTAAGATGATATGATTATTTTTAAAATGTGAGCTTTTAATGAATATATCACCCACGCCATTATATGAAAGCCATATCCACAAAGTGTGGGTGTTTCTAGTTTCTCCAATTAGTTGTGATTTTACAAGCTGTGATCTATATGAGGCCAGATTCTTCAAGGTCTTTTGGCAGTATGAGAGAGTCTATGAGGCATCATCTTTAAATGTCTCAAACAGTTTTTCTTTTAATTTCATTTTTGCTTGTCTTTTTTTTTTTTTTTGAATGCACAGAAGATTGAGTAGAGAGCCTTCACACTAAGTCATATCCCAAGTTTGAATATGAGATTTTCCTGCCTCCCTCTCCTAGAGTGCTAGGCTAATAGGTGTGTGCTACAATCCCTGGCTTAAACACTGTTTCATGACCTAACTTCCATTTTCTATTTTGGGGACTTAGTCTGCATCTTTAAACCTTCAGTTGTGGGCCAAACACAGATAAAATTGTATTGCTGAGCATTTACTACAGGTGAATCTTCTGCCAAGATATTGAGGACACAAAACGAGACTATGTATATCATTTCTGGCCTCATGGAAATGACATTCTACACCTTTCTGATTTTCAAAATCTCATATTTAAAGGAAATGAGATATATTTTTACTGTTTTAGCCCACTAAATTCTGGCTCTGCTTCTTTTCTACTTCCTCTACTTTGCTAATTTTTTTTGAAAGACATGTTTTACTCCCCTTCCTTTAACTCCTCTTTCCATTCTTATTTACAGTTTATTTCCATTTTATCCTTCCATTATGTTTTTCAATTCTTACCTTTTCTTTCTTTTTACCTTCCCTCCTCCTTAGTTTCTTCACTTTTGAAAAATCTCTACATATTTCACAATATCTATTGTATCTTGGTCCTTACATACTGTTCCTTTTTCTCACACCAGGGAGACAATGCAATATTCATAAATGTGTGCCTGACTAATTTCACTGAAGAGTATGATATATGTCTCAAGTTGATCCTTCTTTATAGCTAGTACTATGAGAATCAATAGCTATTTAGCGTATTTCTATCTACAGTGCATTATAAGAAAGCAAGCAACAAAAAAACCCTAATATTGTCATCATTCTTCAAGGTAGCTGTTATGGCTTATGTCTAGTTGTACCCCCAAGTAGCCTCATGTAGTCCGTGGGTGGGGACTTCTATAGATTGCAACTTAACTCATGAGTCACTGGGATTATATGTTTTAGTACTGATGGGATTATTGGTCTGAGTAGGGCTGAGACTATGGGTGTGGTCTAGAGCAGTTATCCTGAGGTAGAGAGCCTGACAGGAATATAAAGAGAAACAAAGAGACAGACTAGAGCTGTTGCTCTGCTGCCATGTTTGGTTGGCTACCTCTGTCACCATTTTGTTGCTGTTCCACTACCATGAACTGGATGCTCTCTCCCCTGTTCTAATCAGCCTTGGCCAGCCTAATATGGACAGAAACCTCCAGTAACTGTGAGCTAAATAAGCCTTTCCTTCCTTCATTTTGAGTGTCGAGTATTTGTCCCAGCAGCAAGTAAAAAGTAACTAAGACAGAATTTGGTACCAGAGAAGTGGGGTCATTGCTATGACTATACCTGACAATGTGGATTACAAGCTTTTGGGAATGGCTTATGGGAAGAGATAGGAAAGGTTCAGAGATGTCAGCTAAAAACAAAGCACTAGAATGGCTTCAGATGTTCGGCTTGGTTGATCCTGATCAGAGCTTAGACCAGAAAACTGACAGAAGGCCTACCTGTAAAAATCAGGCTGAAGAGGTTTCTGCTGGGGAAAAGGGCAGCATTGGTCATTGGACTCCAGATGATTTGTGCTAATGGATTAGCTGAAAGTCTTTCAGAATTTTACTCATGCCCCGAGACTTTGCCTAAGACTGAGATTAAGCATGGCGGACTGCTTAATCTTTCAAGAGACATTTCAAAGCAGCAAACTATTGGGGCAGTGCCATGGTTGTTATTGGTTGCATTTAGCCAGATTTATGTTGAAAATCAAGAACAAAGAGCCAAGAAGAATGAGTGAAAATGTGAGTTTGGCCAGAAAGGAAACACCAGGAAAGCTGTGGACTGCAAAGATGGAGCTAAAAGGATCCCAATTGCTGGAAAGGAACCAGAGAATCAAAAGAATGGCCTGAGGGCATCACAAGAGGCGGCAGCTCTATGCCCTTTGCAGTCCCAGAATTGCAAAGGAGAGAGGCATTGCCTTGAGAAGAAAGCTGCAGAGACGCAAGTACCAAAATGGCCGCAGCGGACAAACCAGGTTCCAAAATGGCGCTGGCATGGAGTATATGTTTTTTTGGAATCAGTATCAGAGTGCTCAGCAATCTAGGCCTTTGACCTGTACAGTCAAGAGAGAAGGAAGCCCGGCTACTGCTCCAGCTGGCAGCAACCCTTGAAATTATCCACATAGGCACATGCAGAACGTGCGAATTCTGAGGTTAAGAAGGCTTCCACCTCGATTTCAGAAGAAGGCCTGGGAGGCCAGGCAGTGTGCCCTTGAGAGGTAAATATGTAAAGCAGGGTGTGAGAAGCTTGTTCAGTGGAAACCCGAGAGGTTTGGCAAAACCAGGAACATCGATTATGCTAAGAGGGAGCAAAGCCGGCCTAAGAGAGAAGCCATGGGAATTACCACCATGAGTGCCATAGGAGTGGAGTTGCATGGAGCTCACAACTCAGTGCAGACTGCTTCTGATGCTCCAGTTGGAACTATGGGATTTAATGTTTGCCCTGTTCAATTTTGGACATGTGTTGGTACCAATGTTTATATTACCCTGTTGTTTGCAACTTTTGGAATTGTAACGTTGATCTTATGCCTTTGAATATTGGACATGTTTAACTCTCTATTGTACAGGGGCTCACAGTTGAGAGTTTGCCTTGGATCTTGGAGGAGACTTGGGATTTGGAGTTTTCAGCAATGCTGAAACTGTTGGGACTTTGGCAACTCTTCCAGATGGACTAAAATGTCTTTTGTACAAAGGGATATGTGTGAGACTTTGGGGGACCAGGGGCAGAATGTTATGGTTTATGTCTAGTTGTCCCCGCAAAGTCTCATGTAGTCTTTGGGTGGGGACTTCAATAGATTGAGACTTAACTCATGAGTTACTGGGATTATGTGTTTTAGTACTGATGGGGTTATCAGTCTGAGTCGGGCTGAGACTATGGGTGTGGTCTAGGGCTGATATTCTGAGGCAGTGAGCCTGATGGGAATATAAAGAGACAAACAGAGACAGGCTAGAACTGTTCCTCTGCCTCTGTCACCATTTTGTGCTGTTCCACTACCATGAACTGGATTCTCTCTTCTCTGTTCCACTCAGCCTTGGGCCAGCCAAATATGGACTGAAACCGCTACAAACTATGAGCTAATTAAACCTTTCCTTCTTTCATTTTGAGCGCTGGGTATTTGTCCCAGCAATGAGTAAAAAGTAACTAAGAAAGTAGCCTTTCTAGCTGGATTGGTAAGTTCAAGTACATTTTCTTTTGCACAGATAAATGAAGACACATCACTTGCAAGTTATTTTGTTAAGCTTTTAGCCACGGTTTACAAAATGACTTCTTTTACTAGTATTCCTTAAATAATACTTTCTGTTCACTTCTTTAAGCATTCAGGAACATCAGAGCTCCTCAAGTGCTCTTTGAGGCACAACAGAATTTGCCTTCACAGTCTCCATGAGCTGTTTCTAACTTTCATCTACTTCCTTGTACCAAAGCCATAGAGAATATTTTTTATGTCATCACTCATTACTACTGGTAAAATATCTTCTAGTTGTTATTCTTGCATGACACTGCATTTGAAATAAGTTTAACCTAGTATAGCAAGCACTTTATTATGTTTTATATATCCTGTATATCATCAGTTCAGACAAAGTTGACACAGACTCTGAGGGGGTATCAGCCAGTAGTACTAATATGGTGGGGATGACAGGCTTACTAAGTCAAAGATGTAGCTTCACTGACTTCTCTGGTAACTTGGTAGGTATGGTTGGAAGGCTGTATATGGCATGAACATAGCATGTCCAGAATAGAAGTTCTTCAGAGTTGCAAATCTTTCAACACATATGTAGCTTGCCCAGAGTGACCCAAAAGGAAGAGATAGATCTGGTTCACTTTTAAATTGAGCCTCACTGGCCATGTTTCATACCTTTCTTCATAATATGTTGTTAAATTTGACCCAGATTCGAAGCGAACACAGACTTCATTTTTTACGTGAGGGATGACAAAGAATCCCAGAGTATGCCTTAAAAATGAATATATCTTAGAACCAACTTACTATATAATACTTTCATCGTTTACAGAATGACAAACTTGTTATCTGCCATATATCAAAAAGTGTTCCTTTTCTAAATAGTACTTTACATGTATTATTTTCTTGAGTCTGTACAATATTAGAAAGACTGAAAACTACCACTATCACAATTTCAGCTGAGGATACTTAAAGGGCAAACAAATTGATTTTTTCTCTAATTGTCTACAATTTACAGGTGACAATGTCAATTGACAAGATATACCTACACATACTTTACTTTTACTCTATGTAATTCCATGCCAAAGATAGTTGATTTTTGTATAATGTTCTTACAAACATCACAAACATTTTACTAAAACCTTACAATCACTTTGTATAATGTTCTTATAAATTAAAAACATGTAAATGTTTCAAGGAAAAATGGAAATGTTTCTCATAATAAAAGCAATAATTATATCTATAAATACAATTTAGTATAGTATACCATAATGTGTTGTAACAAATGAAAAAAAGATAATATTCATACTGTATGGAAAGAAATAAAAGGAATTATCATTTTCTATGTTGTAGAATAAAAAGAGTAAGGAGGAAAATAAGGATATTGATATCATCAGTAATATTTAAACACTTTTACTTATAAGAACACATGAAATAAATATTTTTACATAATATTGTTTATTATAAATTCTCAGGTATTTATACAAGGATAACGCATGTAGTTTTCAATGTCTTAAAAATGTGTAAAATAGCCAGGCATGGTGGTGCACGCTTGTAATTCCAGTACTTGGGAGGTTGAAGCAGGAGGATCAGTGTGAGTTTGAGACGAGCCTGGGCTACAAAAATGAGAAACTGACTTTTTTTTTTCAAGGCACATACAAGGCAGTATACACAACGAGTTTGAAGTGAATAACCAGCTAGGCCATACCACTGATGCTTACTTATGAAATACACAAATATAAAATAGAATAAATAAATACCAAGATAGATAGAGACATCAAGTGACATTTTCAAACAAAGTAAACTTAGAGCTTCATTTTTTCTATTCTACACGATATTTCTGTTGAGTAAATATGTCTACTGCATACCTAATAATTAACTCAGATAAGAGAAATATTCATTTTCAGACTTTGATTCCAATGATCAATTCACTACGTTGTGTGTGTTCTACAAACATGATCTGTTTGTAAGCAACTTATCTTTCATGCTGCCATGTACAGAAGAGTTGGAATAAGTGGGTTTTTGCTTTTCCTGTTTTATGGCTTTTCATTCATTGCAGTCAGTAATTTGGAGCTTAGAAACGACTTAGAACTAAATGCAAGCATAGTTTCTATACTATCTCCCTGAATAATGCACGCTTTACACTACTTAAATTATTGCCATACTGTTTTGTTTTATATGTTAATTTAAACATATTACTTACAGCTTGTTATAAACTCTTTGAGGAAAAATATAAGCTCTGTACTCAGAACAGTTAGAATATAATTTTAGGTAAATAATATGTAATCCTTCCATGTAATGTAACATTATATATCTGTTACAAATTTTGATGCACATGTCTTCTAGAAATCAATAGATTTAAAGAGAAAATCATATATAACATAATGTGGAGGAAAGGTAGAGTAATATGCATAATACATTGTGATTTATATTTTAAATATATTTATTGTTATCATTTATTGGCAGAGAAATATATTTGTAAGAACAGATACTAAAATGTGAACAGATCTAAGTTCTGAAAACAGCAAGAAGGGGTAGTTTTAATATTCTCTTCTAACACCTATTTAGTATATTTTTCTGTGTATCATGATTATGATTTACTAGTATGTTTGTCTTAAAACTGAAAATGTTAAAAATATTATTAGTCTTGCCGGGTGTGGTGGCGCATGCCTGTAATCCCAGCACATGGGAAGCTGAGGCAGGAGGATCAGTGCGAGTTCGAGATCAGCCTGGGCTACAAAAAATGAGCTCAAGGCCAGCCTTAGCTGCAAAGCGAGACCCTGTCTCTAAAAGACAAAAAATATATTATTAGTCTTATTCTTTTTTTAAGAACACAATATTTATTGGTATAGGAAGCTTCTGTCCAGGAGAGGAACAGAAGGGGAACCCTAGTGGGTTGCCCCTATTACTCTTATTCTTATCATAATAAAAAAAAACTCTGAGTTTTAGCCAGAGGGTCCCTATCAAAGAATATTTTCTTTAAGCTTCCTAACTGAATCCTGGGTGGAAACTTTTGTCCTAGCTGTCATAATTGAATGTCTTCATTTCTAAAGTAGTAGTTAAGGAATGTCTCAAATTTCAACCCAAGTGACTGTTTATTTGTTGATAAATAATTATTCATCAAGATATATAAATTAAAGTTCTATTATTCTTTCTTAATCTCAAAAATGTCAATCCTAGATTGTCTCTAATTTTATCACTTTTCTAAATTATTACCAGGATATACACCCAATTAAATTTACTTTAAATTTTTAATATTCTTTCTATCACATTTTCATTATAGATACCTACAGCACTGGCCTCTAGCTCTTCTCATAAAGAATATCCCCATGGGAAATGCAATTTCTCAAGAAAAGTAACCTTCATAACATAAAACGCCAAAGATATAAAGCTATGTATCCAGTTCTCCTGGCTTATTCTACAATTTTTCTCCATCCCATTTTGCTATGCACACTTAAATATGACAATTTTAAGCACCTTTAATCAGTTATATCCCTAGCACTCTATCTGATTGTAGAAAGATCCATTCCTTTCTCCATTTAGATGTGCTTTCACCTCTTCAGCTCTGTCTGGATGTTGGATTTCCAAATATAGAATGGAAGACTTGGCCACTATCATCTGATTATTTTAATTACTCCAGAATCTGTGTTTTCTGTACACTCACACTACTGAAGAATAGTCATCTTTACTTTCAAATACGTAAGCTCTATGTTACAAATTTCACCATATGTTCCTAGAAACTCTAGTGTCTCTCAGAAAACAGTGAGATTTTCTAGTAGGTGGTGTGCTCCTTTGTTACATAAGCAGCCCCGCAGCACACAATTTCATTCAAAATAAAAGCCAAGGAAGACTTCTACATCAAAACAGAGAATAATAGAAGTCTCCCTCAGCTCTCTCTCTTTCTGCCTATTTTCTTTCCTCAGTCTCCTGTTACTCAGTCTGCCTCGCATACTTTGATTCTGGTGTTTTGTTTGGTCAGTAATTATGGAATTGTGTTTTTTTTTTTCTTTCTGTTCTTCCATTAAGCACACCATCTTCAACCATGTTTCAAAGAATGCGGGAATATTTCTAGAAATCACGTTTGGAAACTGAGCTCTAAAAGTGTTGAGAGTTTGATTTTTTTTCCTTCATCTCCACAGTGCTGTTCATTTCTCTGAGCTACTGCATACAGTAGACCAGCTTATCCAGTGGACATAATATAGAAAGTATATGACTTTAAATATTTCACAACAGCAAACTCCAGAATATTTAGCGAACTAGTAAGAACAGTGTGATCTTTACATATAACATTTCTGCATCAACAACTCTCTATATCATTCAAATGGATACTCCCAGATGTGAAATGATCAACATAAATACACATCACTATGCCGGGCGTGGTGGCACATGCCTGTAATCCCAGCACTCGGGAGGCTGAGGCAGGAGGATCAGTGCGAGTTCGAGACCAGCCTGGGCTACAAAAGTGAACTCAAGGTCAGCCTCAACTGCATAGTGAGATCCTGTCTCAAAGAGACAATAAATAAATAAATAAATAAATAAATAAATAAAAATAGACATCACTCTCTACCTCAATAAAAGGCTTTACTTTGTAAAAGGTCAGCAAAGACCATCTATATATAAAAGCACACACATAACAGTGACCTTTGTTGAGCTCCTCACAAAAAGGCTCCACATTTATTTGCTACAATGAAGAAATAAGCGGTTGAAAATAGTTCTTTAGAAAAATGTGGCCCGGTGAGATGGCTCAGTGGTATAAGTACCTGCTTAGGAAAGCTTAGGCAACAGCAGGGTCCATGGTTCAATACCCAGTGCCACATGCTGTGCCAGCCCCACCCCCAGGGCAGACTGAGCTGGCCATAAAAAAGAAAGAAAAACAAAAATGTCGGCATCATCCTTGGACTGTGAGGCACTATCAGAAAGAAAATTATCTTACATATCAAAAGCAACAGAAAAAAAAAGTATGTTGTTTGATGTATAAGCAAGAAACTCAATTTAAGTGATAGTAATGGAAGCAAATAACTTTTCATAAAATAAAATAGTTCACAGTAACAACCAGTCTCACAATGGCGTGTGGCTCACCAGGTTTATTTAAGGGAAAAAAATAACATATATTATGCTGAGCGAGCCATAGAGCCCAGCAGACTAATGTCCCTGCTTAGGCAGACCCAGGGACAGGGATTTGATCATTACCTGTCGTGCCAAACTCTCCCTGGGGGCATGCTCAGACTATAAGACTGTGCATGATAGCATGCCTGTAATCCCAGCAGTTGGGAGGCTGAAAACAAGAGGATCACTAGGAGTGCTTTCTATGTAGTAAGACTCTGTAGATCTTGTACTAAGTTCATAAAAATGAATGTATATTATTCCGTATAATCCATGAGGCATTATAAAAATGTAGCCTTGTTATACAAAGATCTATGAGTGCCCAATATGTACTAGACATACACCTTATACATACATCACTCATTTTCATCATCACAGTCATTCTTAAGAGATAGCTAAAGTTATCATTTTTATAGATAAAAGTATTTGTGCTCACAGAAGTTAAACAACTTGCTCATTGTCATACATTTCTAAAGTATAAGAATTTCTTGCACATGTGTTTGAAGGCAAATTATTAGTTATATTTCTGTCACATGTATGTACGAAACAAAATATGGATGAGCTAAAGAATGTTGAACATTTTTTATTCCTTTTGTTTTCTGTCACTTCTAGAGATTGGCATTCATTGTCCAATCTCTTAAACACTCTCTCCTAGAATTTGCTCAGTCTGCTTGTGACAAGCAGGCACATATTCAATTCCTGTCATATCTCAGCACCCACAGATCACTAAGCTTCTTTAATCATTTGAAGTTTGCTTAACAAACACCACCTCTTGCTATCAATTCCGTAGTAGTTAACTATCACCCTGATGAGCCTAAAAAGAATGACTTGGTTTTAGTAAACTAAGCCTAATTTACTCCAGTCAAGATTACATTCTCCTTATCCTTCACTTGTCTTTTCATATGTAATTTCGTGGAAATATTGTCTAATTTATGTGGGCAATGGTTCTTTTTAGCAACAGGCCAGCAAGGTAACTACATAGCACTCAGATTTCTTACTGTAAAATAAGCACCTCAGTTTGTACCTTCAACATCAATGTTTCCAAAGTGTTCTGGAAATTTGTTTAACCATTGTACTGTAAACTTGGTTTAAACAAGTTCTATAAACTTGGCTCTCATGAAAAAAAAATAAAACAGCAAAAATAACTTACTAATTTTGGTCCTAAGATTTTTTTTTTGAAGAATACAAAATAGCAATAGAAAAAAACAATGGCAGAAATGATACGAAATTTTACTAAGCAATGTAAAGAAGTTCATGTTGCACTGCATAATGTTATGTTCAAATAAGTTGTGCAGGTTACCAGATATGAATGTACAAGACTGTTATAAA
>PVJA010027282.1:10957-28862 GCA_004027025.1 Myocastor coypus
AAGAAGAAGAAGAAGAAGAAGAAGAAGAAGAAGAAGAAGAAGAAGAAGAAGAAGAAGAAGAAGAAGAAGAAGAAGAAGAAGAAATTTAAGTTCCTTTCAAGAAGCCAACAGAAATTAGCAGTGCAAGTCATCCAAAACATTCTGTTTATTTTAGCCTATCCTTTTTCATTTGTAGAAGGTAAGCTATTCTTTCTTTCTCTTCAAGCATTATGTCTCCCTCAATAATCCACCAAAACGTGTCATTTTAAGAAGTGTCCTCATATTGAGGCTGGGGAGATACATGGCACAAATGCCTCCCTGGCCAGTGCAAAATCATGTGATCAAACCCTGGTCCTGAAAAAAAAAATCCTCATATTAACTGATACTAATCCTAAAAATTCTTCTTTACTTCCCTTCAGAATCGAGGTTGACATCATTTTGTCTCCACTATATTTAGTTGTAAAGGTGCTATTCGTTGTTTTATTTTTCTATGTTGAGGTTTTGTTTGCTTCTGAATATGCCAACTCCTACATAGAGGCAAGGAATACACACAATGAAAATAGCATAGAACTTGATAGCTAGACTAGAATTATTTTTTATTGTTTAAATTTAACACGGGTTATATTACATATTTTCATCATCAGATCAGTTTAGATTAATACATATAGGTATATAAAATTGATCAAACAATTAAACATTAAGTCTTCTAAATCAACATTATTATTTTTTTCTCTTTTCCCCTTTCTTTTCTTTGAAAGTTGACATATTGCATATTGTCCTCACAATCGTTCTACAGAGCACAGTGTGTGGGCATGACCCACCTCCCTATTGATGTTGCTTAGGAGAAAAAAAAAGGAAAACAATATACTTTTCTTTGGACTAAGAGGAAGCAGGTACATACACAGTCAAATGTTCTGCAATTGCAGTGGGCCACCAGTGAAGCTTGTGATGTTGGAGGCTATTGAATCTAAGCCTCCTAAAGCTCGTTTCACCAATCTAGCTCTGTGTTTCATGCATTGTAATTAAGCATTTTTTTTTTCTTGCTGGGTGGTCAAGGGCAAGTTGAAGCAAGACCTGTTTAACAAAACATTCATTTTTTTCGTATCTTCCATGGTCAAATCTCCTCAGGATTAAGTTTGGGACCATAGGCAGTACTTTGTAGAACTGTTGTTAGTGTCAGCCTTCGGGACAAGTCACGGCCATTGCTTGGCCATTTTGCTTTCTGTGAAAGCCTGAGAGAATGTTTTTCTCTGGGTGACTCTCCTTAGAAGCACCACAGTTCATTTATCCCTTTCCTCTGAGGTCCCATAATCTCCTTGACCAGGAAATTTGGGACACCTCTGAGTTATAGGATATTACAGCACAGGTCCCCTTATATCCTGGGTCTTTTTTTTTTTGTCTTCTTTTGAGACAGGGTCTCACTATGCAGTTGAGGCTGGCCTTGAGCTCACTTTTGTAGCCCAGGCTGGTCTCAAACTCGCACCAATCCTCCTGCCCCAGCCTCCCGAGTGCTTGGGGTTACAGGTGTGAGCCACCACGCCCAGCTCCGTCCTGGGTCTTTTTTGACCTTGAAGGGCTAGGGCCAAATATTGCCTATCCTTATAGCCCTTCATTTTCTCCAATTTTTGGTCTGTTACCTTACATTCTTAGCCCTCCAGCAAAAAAGCTTTGTGATACTATTGCTCTGTAACATAAGTACTTGAACTTATCATCACTGGCTTTCTGAGTATCAAATATCTTTGACTTCTGGCCGTCATTGATATTCTAATAACTTTCCATACAATGTGATATAAGCAGTTAAACATTTTTGACACAGATATTTGGAAATTCATGGAAATACAAAATTGTACCCTTTCAAGAATATGGTATTAAACCAGACCTATATGTGTAAATATCTTATAGTCTCCCTAATATAAGAACTTTAAAGAAGAAAACAAGAACTTAAGGGCATAACACAGCTGAATGTGTTATGGACTAAACAACGAAGTGACTGGAAGCAGATAAAGTATAAAACATATCAATAGCAAAACCATACACTGATGTACACAGGATGAATCAGATATTGGTCTTAAGAACCTTCAAGGGGTTCAGCATATTGATTATAGCACAATGTAAGGCTAAGATTATGTTTGGAATACATGTCACTCTTGTCTTTTTGATATATACTGCTCCTTGTGTAAATTCAGTTACTGTCATTCTATCAAGAGTAGTACTTGAAAATAGACTAGAATTAGAACTCTCCATTTGCAACTCACAAACCTTTGACTTTTTGTGTCTTAATGTATCTATGTGTTAAGACCTGGATGTGTACTAAGGATTTCCAGAATTTTTTACACTTGAGAATTCTGTCATTTTCAGTCTTCTAATTTTTCTGTAGTACTCTATAACTAAAGTACTCCAGATGCTATTCATTTCCAAGTAGATATTCATTGAATCACATACCAGATCCTGATAAAAGAATCATTATCTCCAGTTAAATATGGGTAACAATTTTCTCCTGGCATGTGGGTATCCGTGCTGAGTCCTAGGGTGTTTAGTATCTTGTAGTTCCAACTAACAAAATAAATTACCTGACTTCTATACTCTTACATTATAATAAGGAAACCATAATAATCACATAAATTAAACAATATAATATACTTGTGTTCAATACTGTGTAAAAATGTATCAGCTGTAAGAGTCAGAGATTCTGATTTTGGAGGGAGTACTTTTTAAATATGTAGTCAGAAAAGGCTTCCCCCAGAGCAAAGGGTATTTGATCAAAGAGCTGAAGGACGTAGCAAAATGAACCATGTCAGAGTCAGAGGGAGAAGTTTCTAGGCAGAGAAAATGACAAGTGGAAAGGCTTTGTTAATCTCCTTAATGTATTAGAAAAACCAAAAGAATATTTTAAGACTAGAAGGTAGTCATTAATAGAGAGAGCCTAAAAGGCGAAGCTTAGAAAAATTATGGGGACTTATTCTGGAACAGCTATATGTGCCCTGCAAAGTCTTTTTAGATTAATCTAAAAGTCACCAGAGTTTTCCACCACTGGAAAGCCATTTTCAAATTTAAGTGCAATCAGTCCCTTTAGTTGTTGTGTTGGAAACAGGTTTGGGGAAGGGAAGTGACAGTGAAAATAAAAGCTGTTTGAATAAAATTGAAATAAATATATGAGATAAGATAAAGGAATAATTTGGACCAACATGCTAGATGTGGCACAGATGATGACTCATGAAATTCTAGATGCTTAAATGGAGAGCTAGCAGAATTATCTAGAGGGCTACAATGTCAACTAGGGCTATCATATTCATATAATAAAAACCAAACAAGAGAATATTATTAGAATTATAGCTATAATGATACTAATGCTAGACTAAGAATAAAGTGCCCACGAGTCATTACTTGACTACATTCATTTAGTTCTCACTTAGAAGGTATATATTATTATTGCTCCTCTTTTATAAATACGGAAACTATAGTACAAAGACTCTGAATATTCTGCCTAAGGTTGTTCAGTTAGGGTCTTGCAGAGCTAGAATTTAACTTCACTCAATTTGACTTCAGAACTATGTAATATATTGTTTATTATTAATTGTAGTATAACACTCATTCAGGCACAAATAAGTTTAGAACTTTGCCACTGTCCATTATTTTATAAAATAAGTTTCAATTGGGAGTTCAACTTTGCATTGCCCTTCCTATGGATTTTACTGACCTCCTGGTATTGTATTTTTCAGGGTGCAAGATTAAGTGTTATCAATACAGCCAGCCAGGATAAGCCTAATGGCATGTTGAATAAATAATGTCCTTCAGAATGATTAGAATTTTTCTAGCGTGTATCTAGAAAAAAGCAATGTAATGTAACTAGCCATTCTTAAAAAGCACTACTACTTCATGTAACACATTTCCTTCATATCCTATAAGAAATCTGCAGGGAATTTTCAAATTTATCAATATTTTGGACATTTATGGTGCATGTACAAACTATGATACTTATTTTACAGTTAGGAAACTGAGTGATATACAGTTAGTTACCTGGCTGGCCTGTTGCTAAGAAGAACCATTGTATAGATAAATTAGAATATATTTCCAAGAAAACACATACACAAAGACAAGTGAAGAATAAGGAGAATATAGTTTATCTTCATGTGGGATACTTATTTGTTCAAACTCAGTATGAGAATTGTTTGAGGGCTACCAAAGAAAATTAGTGTAGTATGACCTGCCATATAAAATACATGCTATTTAGGGAGAAAACAGAAGTGATTCATTACCCTCTAATCACACAGCAGCTACTAGCATTATACTGACTTCTGAACACTACTCCTACAGAAAGGAATGGGAAAGGTGTGAAACAATTGGGAAAAGAGTTCAAGATAGGGAGATGAGAAGATAAGCTGGTGAAATCTTCCTAGATAATCATAAGCTTGTTGTGTCATGTACATGAAAATGTACTGCACTCTGTACCTGGATCATTCCATTCTTATATGTATACACGTACTCCAAACCTTTTGCACATACTGAATGCTAACAACTGATGTAATATATATATATATATATATATATATATATATATATATATATATATATATATATAATGAAATACTGATCAATCGATAATACAAATATGGGATCTTAGGGGACTTTCTCAGGGGACTCTCTCTCTTCTCTCTCCCTCTCTCTCTCTCTCTCTCTCTCTCTCTCTCTCCCTCTCTCTCTCTCTCTCTCTCTCTCTCTCTCTCTGTAGCAAGTTTAGCCTGCCCTGGAGGCAGGGCTAGCAGATGCAGCATGTGGTGTCAGGGATTGAACCATAGTCGCTATGCTTTCTCTAAGCTTGCCTAAGCGGGAACTTTAGCTATCTTGCTGGCCCTGCCTTGTCTTATTTTGTCTTCTACCATCCTATATTTCTCCTCCTTGAAACCTTAACTTAACTTCAAAGTTAGAAATTTCACTGCACCATCTACCTCTGCTTCACGTACACTAGCAGATACTCCTGGCATTGCTCTACCCATCTTATATTCTATAATTTTACTATTGCTGCTATTGATAATGAGTTATTTCTTACCATTCACTCATCAGCTCTCTGATTAACTATTAAGTATTGATGGTCAAAAATCATTCTTCTTCCTCATATTTACTGTAAGTTTACTTTTATCTTTTAGGTTATTTGTCTTTGGTGTCTACCCAACTACAATACTTACCTAACTAGTGCATCTGATGCATTGATTTGAAGCACGTTAGAGCTTCTCAGAGCACAGTTTGAAATCTATGGATCTCTTCTCAGGTATGATGGTAAATCCCTATAATCACACCATTTGGGAAGCTGAGGCAGGAACAGTGCTGTGAATTTGAATCCAGCCTGGGCTACAAGTCAGTTCAAGGTTAGCATGAAATAAATAGCACTAATCTGTCTTATTAAAAACTTTTTCATATCCAAAGAAACAACCAGAGATAAATGACAATCCACACAGTGTGAAAAATTTTAGCTAGTTCTCTCTCAAAAGACTTGTATCTAGAACACAACAAGAATTAAAAAAAATTAGACCCCCCCAAATCAAAGACTTAGTTCAAAAAATGGGCATTTTAGAGGAATATGTAGTTCTTACATAAAGAAATAAAGATGAGAAATAAGTATGTGAGAAAATGTTGAATGTAATTGGTCATTTGAGAAATTAAAAAACAAACTGAGATTCCATCTAACTTGATAACACATAGCCAGCATCAGGAAATCAACCAATAACAGATACTGGAGGGGTTGTGGGGGGAAAAGCACCTTTCTACTCTGTTGGTTGGAGAAATCAGTATGAATATTCCTCAAAATACTCTAAATAAAAGTCTCTTTTACCACAGCTATTTCCCTATTTGCTATGTTTCCAGCAGAATTACAAACATTGCACCACAGCAGTATATATGTGCACTTATATTAATAGCAGCAGAGCTTACAATAGCTAAATCTTGGAAAAACCCAAATGCCCATCAACAAAGGAATGTAATGAAAAGATGTGTATTTTTGTGCAATAGAGTGCTACTGAATCATAATGAAGGATAAATTTGAGAATTTTATAGGTAAGTGGGTGCAATTAAAGACCATGCTCATGACTTACATAAATAACATTTACATGTGGAGACATGCCGTCTCCCTGGTGTGGCAGAAAATAAAAAATAAATAAGTTCCAAAATGTTCAATTCATATTGAGAAGACATTATTCTAAATAATAACTTGGAAAAAATGCAAAATTATTCAAAGGAGAAAAAGTAACTAGGATAGAAAAAAAGGGAAAGCAAGAAAAAAGGAAAGAATTACAGCATATTTACAGAAGTAGTTTTTCATAGATCAATGAAAAGAAACATTTGTGCTAATATTGTTTCGATAATTATGCTCATAACCTGTATTCTGAATAGCTACTTTATTCTTTATCTTTATTTTTATTCATTTTAATGAGAGAAAAGGTAAAATAACAATGAAACAGTTTCAAAATAGGTTAGTAGAACAGTTACCGCGATGAATACTTTGCATATTGCTGTCTTTGTAGTACTCAGAGGACAAGATGTAGAAATGATACCTTGTCTAAACAATGTTAGCACAAAACTTTCTCCTCAATGAACTAAAAGAAAGTAGCTGTATATCTATCCTAACTTCCTTTTTACTTTTTATTTTTATTCATTTTAAATAGAAAAAAATAAAACAGCAATGAAAGTTTCAAAGTGGGTTAGTAGGACAGTTACAATAATAACTGAAGCATTGCATGTTTTCTTTGTTGAGTTATTCAGAGAATAAAATATAGACATGGTATCTTGTCTAAAAACAATATTAGTACCAATAATCTCTATACATCTATCTATCTATCTATCTATCTATCTATCTATCTATCTATCTATCTGTAAATCAGATTCTCTAACTGCAATCGAACACAGATCTCTGACAAAGCAAAACAAAAAAGCTAGACAGGTTGGGAGCCATGGAAGCTAGGAAATTGATCAAATGTGTATAGGCAGGGACAGACATCAGTGCCTAGCAAACAAGCTACCTCAGTCCTGAGATAAAGATCCTGTCTGGTTAAAGTGAGCTATTAGTCATTGGGAAACCTTGTGTCACATTTTACTAACTTTGAAAAAGTATAAATAAAATATGGTTTTGTTGTGAATAGCTACTTTAAAGATAATAATATGAAATGCATTAATTGTTGTTATTCTACTAAATTATGAAATTTTACTTTAATTTTTTCCATAAAATAGATTTTAAAAGATTCATCTATATGAACCTCACATCTATTGTCATAATCCTATGTGCTATGTCCCAGAGTTGACTTTTCAAGTTTAACTAGGATATGGACATACAATACAGAAAATACATGCCTCTTCACAACGACTTCATGATGTTATAAGGTACCATTTCTAAATTAAATCAAAGTTGATCTCATTCTAGTTTGCTTCACTTTTCGACCAGCTCTGTTACACAGATTAAGTTAATCTTCCTATAAGTATCATTTTAAATGTTTTAAGACACTTATTATATTACCCTTTTGAATCCTCTTCTAGAAGTTAAACATCCCTGTCTCCTCAATTAAAATGTTCTCTGCACAGCTTTATCAGCCTTCACCAGGAACTTTAAGTTTAATAGCTCTAAACAGAAATTATTTGTTTCATTTATATAAAGAGAAGAGAGTGCTTACCTGATGTTTCCCTCCAGACTATGTGACTCCCATCCATATGAGAACAAATGTACATTTAAACATTCCGTTTTTCAAGTTAACTTTGATTATAGAATTTAAAATTTTTTGAGGAAGTCTTGCTGAAGTTGTTAGGGAAGAGCCAGGGGTCAGCAGAGTGCAAGATTTCCCATCTTCAGCCTACAATGGGAATCTGACATTGTTTGCTGTGTCTAGGTGTTGCAGTCAGTGTTTACATGGCAAAAGATTGAATATAAGACATATAATTTATAGGATTATTTCATAATAGTCACCCAAAGAGTCAAATGCAAAGGATATGGAAAATCTGTCCATACATTAGAGACCCAAAGTACCAGCTGAGAGTTTGCAGCCCACAGCAATGTCCTGCACAAGTACAACTGGAGACTTAGGGCCCATGCTAACGCCGTGCATGAGTCCATAGGGAAGCCTACAGCCCATAACAATGTTTCATATTAGTCTGTATCAAGGATCTGCACTGTGAAGGCCTACAGGTCAGTGTTGGAAACTAGAAAGTGTGCACCATCAGAATGAAGGATTTGTGCCAGTACACCAAGTGATCTATACTGAAATCAGGAAGTGGCACTCCAAATAAGAATCAGATCTCTCCCATAAAGAGTTATAATCATCCTTACTAACAGAGAGAATCCCAAGCTTTAAAAATGAGAAGATCTGAGTTCATTTCAGGACAACCAGTGCAAAAAACTTATCCAGGATGATCAACAGTTTAGCACATTCATCTGTGTTTCTCTTCTCATGCTCCTGGCAAAAATCCTCAAGTGGGCCAACCACATCAAACGCTATGCTGATTCAGTTCATCTTAGTGTGGCTAGTTGACCATTAGTCAAGCCACCAAAACAGAGAACTACAGACTCATAAACCTTCTAGAAGACCATTGTTCCTAAACAAAGGAGTAGCTAGATAAAAAATCTTAACAGAATAACAAATAATGGTTGATTATGAGTGAAAAATATTTGTTTCATGCCTAGCTCACATTGCGTTCAGTTTGAAATTTATTGAAAACATGTTAAAGCTGAAATAATTTGCTCACATCTTTGTAAATTGTTCCACATCATTATCAGCATATGAGCATTTTTATTTAATGGGACCAAGATAGAGCTTAATAATTTGCATTCTGAAAAATTCCTCCTATAGTTATGTTATACATTTCTACTTTAAAAACAATGTTATAGAGCAAGGATAATTAACTCCTTACTGCAATGGGTTAGACAGAAATTATTCTTTGTTTTTGTGGGTCAGAATCCATTCTACAACTACTCAGTCATGCACCTGCAATGTGAAAGTAGCAATAGAAGATAATATAAGTAATAATCACCCAGTGTTCAAATAAAATTTGAGCTACAAAACTAGTTTATCTGGGAGCTGGGAACATAGCTCAGCAGTCTAAAGCGCCTGCTTAGGCATGTTTAGGCAACCACAGGGACCACACTTCAATCCTTGGCACCACATGCTGCACCAGCTATGCCCCAGGGCAGACTGAACAGGCTAAAACATAAATAAAGTTCCAAACTAGGGGACTATGTCACAGATCACAATTGGTTAATCTCTGTAATGGATAAGTAATCATTAATTTAGTGGCAAGTCCTCATCCCAACCTGACCAATCCAGCTTATGTAAAATAAATAATCAGAGGCCATTATAAGCGTTAAACAGTTAAGCAACAACACTGAAATAATCTGAATGACACTGTTGTTATTCTCTTCTACCCCATGTGTCTGAACGAAGAAAAATTCCCAAATTTAAAACTAAGCTTCCTGAACATATTCCAAATTGGAAATTCAAGGAAGGTAGCATTTGGACCAATACACTGAACTTGCACTGGACTTGTTGTTCCAAGACAAGAGGCAAGCAGGTAACAAAATCAAGTTCCTCATTGCTATGGTTTGTGTATAGGTGTCACCCCAAAGCCTCCTCCTGTCAAGGGGCAGCTTCTGGAATTTGTAATTGATTATTGTAAAAATGGGTGCTGCCTCTTGCCTCGGGCAGGTGATTTGCATTTCAATGTAAGGTAGGAAGAAAAGTTAGCTGCTTGAGCAGCTGCTAGCTCCCCAAGTGCTCTTGCTCTCTGCACTCCCCCATGGAAGGTTGCCCTAGAGCTAAATATGGAATGAAACCTCAAGCAACTGTGAGCTAAATAAACCTTTCCTTCCCTTATTTTGAGTGTCAGGTGTTTGTCTCAGCAACAAGAGAAGTGTAACTAAGACACTTTTAGTTTTCAATAATTCCGAGAGTATCAGCAATAAAATGGGTTCTAAACACAAATATACCTTGTTTATGTGATCTCTATGCTTTCAGGATGATGTAAGGAAAGACAAGAAAGTCTGCACACAAGGTATCCTTTGTATGATTTTATAATTCTATACTGGATAAAATCTAAGTGGGAATTCACTTGGTTTTGTATGAGAATATTGACTGTGTTGAAAAGCTTCACTATTTACAGAACCTAGATCACTTTTCAGCTGAGAAACAATGACAAAATCCCCTAAATCCCATTCTGATTCTATAACTCTATAATTTTGTTATTCATTTTCTGTTAACATTCATTACAAAGAACCACTTATATCAACAGTAAGTAATTGGGCTTCAGTACCATCAGGAAGCACAAGTGAGAAAACGATTCTCTGAAACACCCATCTTCTGTTCAGGGTAGATGTGTCAGATGAATGGCTTAGCCTTCACTCATCGACCATGTTGCCTTTTTCTCTTCAGTCTAAAAGACATAAAGAATATAATGGATTGTATAAAGTCAGCAGACAAATTTCTAATCAAGTCAATGACTAGAGTTCATGTCACAGGCAACTTAGTTTTCAGCTACTCAACTCTGAGAGACATGCATACTCTTTTACACAGGAAATCGCCCATCTCCCAATCCTTTTACCAAATTTGTACTCTTCTTAATTGAATTAATCCCAAATGTATCATTTCTGACTAAAGCTTATCCATTTAGGTTCTTTGAATAATTTCCACGGCCGGGGTAGAGATATGGCAAGCACTTTAACAACTTTTTTTAAAAGGAAACTTTGAGGAGTAATTGTGCTTTTTTTTCCCCTCCCAGCTATTACATTTCTGCTTTTAAATCTTAATGTCTCATCTGGATGAGCAGCTTATCACTAGCCAACAGGGGAAGACGGAGTTTGTATTTGTATTTGCATTTATATGGCATTTTCATACAGTGCATCTCACACTGCTGACAGAGCAATGAATCACAGGACTGTAGCACCCTCTCTACATGCATTGTGGGAGCAGCCATCTTCCACATGCTGTACAGCAGCAACTAATTAATCTTTCTTAATTTTAATTCATAAGAGAGATGCAGTGGCTAGGGCAGCATGGAAAAATGCTATTGTCTGACTAGCTGTTTCTTCCAACTTGCTGAAAGTTAAAAATACTAGAAAAGCATAACACAAATAATCACTGATCCCTACAATCTACTAGCTGTCACCACTGCTACTAGCAGAATCTTAGGCTGGATGGGTCAAAGTAGCTTTTACATTCAGATATAATAGGATGAGGAGGGACATAGATGAGGCACATGGGTATTATAGAACCATTCAGCAAATTGACTGGGGGAATCATGTCTGTTGCTCTACAGAACCAGCTTTCATCTGATAAATATTCATAGCCTTTTAAAAAGCCATGGTCAAGGCTCTCTGACATTAGTAAGGACTAAGAGATGGAGGAGGGGGAAAACATGAAGAAATGAAAGAAAATGTGTTATGCAAATGTAGCAACTCCTCTGCAGGAATGTAATTACTAAGTCCTACAAAAATGTACCAATATTTTTTAAAA
The DNA here is from genome assembly GCA_004027025.1 of Myocastor coypus. NCBI lineage: Eukaryota > Metazoa > Chordata > Mammalia > Rodentia > Myocastoridae > Myocastor > Myocastor coypus. The sequence continues at coordinate 22,417 of PVJA010027282.1, forward strand.
GATGTTACTGGTGATGGAACACTATTTTGACATTAGCTCTATGAAAATCTGGGTCCTTTCAAGTTTACGAAATGGATACAAATAACTTGGTGTTCAAAATAGAAGTGCTTATTATATGAGACATACTATCCCTACTTCAGAGAACATCATGCATTCCCAATATATCCCAGGATACATTCAGAGACTAACCATCAGGTCAGATGGTCCACCCAAACTTTTGTCAAGCCTTATTGATATATGATGAGAAAGTAAATTGTATGAATTCAGGCACGAATAAATTCGTTGACAGGTTCTGATATATGTTTTGATGCAATATTCATTATATTTTTACACAAAGTGAAGTAGTTGTCAACAACTTCCCAGGAAGAAGACATGTATATACTCCATCTCCCACAATGTTAGAACTCTCACTTGAAATGGGAGATAACATGGAAATTATTTTAAGTGTCAATAAGATTCAGCTTTGCAGTAATTAAAGAACTACTGATCTGAATCTTTATGGCAGGTCCCCTGGGTTTCCACTTCCCTAGAAAGGCTACAATGTTGCAATGCTTAGCGAAATGAATAATTACTTGCACATGGTGTAAACAGCAAGCACACTTCTAACCTGCCCTACTCCCTCTACTGTTTTGCTGCATATGACCTACCGGGAGGCCGTTAAGACTGCTAAATTGCAACACAGCCCAGGTATGAGTCCTACATTGAGAGGCTAAGCCCACCTCTGGCTAGGTGCATTTGTAAAACTCTGGCCACTGCAAGATAATAAAATGATCTCTAGAGGGGTCTGTATATCATTTAAATTAGGGTTCATGAGGGGAAACAAATGGTTGGGTGAGATAATAGGGCCTCGTATGATATTCTGAATTACTCATTCTTTACTTTTAGCCAATTAAAATTAATTCCTTCAACCTCACAGCCTGAAAATCCCAAGTTCCCAGGCATGTCAAGTTGTGGTTCAATTTTCAGACAGAGGCAATTCCTCAAGAAAGCCCAGCCTGACACAATCAAATAAGCCTTGTCAAAGTCCACCTAATCAAAAGCCCCACACTTAATCACATCTGCTTCTTTAGCTCAAACTACACATACTCCCATCAGGGGGCGGGAGCTCCCAGTCAGTGCTGCCTGTTATTCAAATAATCTGAGCTATAGCAGTCTAGACCTGCATCCAGGTTATGGGAAATCAGCTGCAGCTAATTAAAAGCAGTGTGCTGTCTCTCACACTTGAGTCCCAGCTCCTTTCCATAGCCAAGTTCAGATTGTAATACTTCTCCAATCATAGCACCACATCAGGGACTTGGGCCAGACAATTAATGAGATTTTGAAGTCTCAGAAGTCAGTGAGGAAAAGCAAATATAGAGTTGTGACACAGAAATGGAGCCTAGAGAAAAGAAAGGCTAGGTGAGAGTGCTTGTAGAAAAATCCTCCGGATTTCCACACTAGTTAGGACATTGTAGACTTTGTCTCAACAGTGCTGGTGTCCCTTAGTGCCCAACTTCTGCTACAGTCCTATGTTAAGCTTAGTGAGCCAAAGCCTTTGTCTGCAGCAATGCTATATTAGGTTAGAACTCACATTCAAATGGACACTTCATGATTATTTTCTGTGAATTATAGCTCAATGAAATATATGTGAATAGTTTAGGTCACCTTTTCAATACCAGCTGTGATAAACATAGCAATATGAGAATTGGGATGCACTAGCTGCTATAAGTAAGCCAGTTTTCTGATCCTTTTTCCACTATTTACTAGCTGTGTGTTCTCAAGTAGTTACCTAATAACACTGCCTTGCTTCTTCATCTGTGAAATGGATAAAGCAGAAAATAAAACATATGTACAGTGCTTATAGTTTTACCTTGAAATGGTAAATGATGAATGTATTTTAGGTAAACAGATATCAAGAAAGAAATACAGAAATATTGATAGGGGACAGAATGGCATTAAGCAAAAAATACTAGTTTGCTTTCTTTACGAAATAATGACCCATAAGAGGAACCTAATGGATGGAGACTGGATAAGGATATGATCAGCTAGATTCAAACTCGCTTATTGAACATGCCAATCAAAGCTCACATCCTAGTGGCATAAATGCTGCATAAAATCATCTTTTCGGGGGTACAAAATTACCTGGGCACATTTTTATTGTATTATCTATCTCTCAAAAAATACACTACTATGTGAAAGAAGTGGCCTGTTTTTGTTCATTGCCTTACTGCTGTGCCTAGAACAAAATATGAAATAAAAATGAAAAGTATGTCCAATAGCAGATGAATACACTTCCTTGTATCCTTCTATTCACATAAAACCTATTTTCATAAGAAGTTGTCTGTGTGCCAGCCAGATAGCTCAAGGGGCTAACGTGCTTGCTTAGGCAAGTTCAGCAACCAAATGCATGCTGTGTCAGCCCTGTCCAGGAGGCACACTGGAAGGGCAATTGAGACTGGTCTAAGTGGCACACAGCTGTGGTCCTAGTGCTTGGGAGGCTGAAAACAGGAGGATCATTATGAGCCCAATCTGTGTAGTGAGACCCTATGCTAAATACATTAAAAACTTGCATACAAATGAATATATATGATATTGTTTATTACATTAAGTAGATCCTTACACTTGATCACTTGGTAAATAATGTTTGAGTGCCCGTGACACACAAGGCATTACGTTAGTCGTTGAAAGTAACAGTGAAAAACCAGAAAATTCACAGATTTTGAAAATTATTCTAAGCTATAAGAATGTTTACTTGTGTATCATATGAAAAATAAGAATGTCAATCATTGTGTATTATACTTATTTAAAATAAAGTCAAATACAAGTACAATAATCACAATCAATGATGGTTTCTTTGGAACTTAGGCCTGTTTTCATTAGTATTGATTCATTCAGTAGAATGAGATTAACAAGACCATTAACACACTCTCCTGTAATTTTCAAAGACACTGTCTGGAGATATATCAGCTCTCGCCGGGCATTTATGCTTCACACTTGGAAATCCCCCCATGAATTATTTGCTCTATATTTTCTCCAGCTCTACTAGATGTAGGCTTCCTTTTTAAAACACCTGGCTCCATTAATGCTGGAGCAACAATTTTCTACTGTTGCTGCAGTAAGTTCCTACACAGTGGTTTATACAACACTACATTATTATGTTTATATTCTGGAGTACAACAGTGCTAAATATGTCTAACAGACTAAAACAAAGGTGTCAGCAGGGCTACCCTGCATTATAAAGGATCCAGTGTAACATCCTTTTGATCTCTTTCATCTCCTAGAATCTATGTGCATCTTACCTTATGGCCCCTTTTCTCCATTCAGAAGACCAACAATATGGCAACTTTACAACTCCATGAATTTTATGATCTGTTTTCCTCATTGCATGTTTTCTCAATATTTTAGGAGCCGGTGATTATAGTGAGTCCAGGCAGATAATGCAGGATAATTTTCCTTCATTAAGGTATCTGTAAAATCTGTTTTTAAAGTGGTTTAGATCATATTGGCTCTTATAAGAAAATAAAATTCAGTAGTTTATAACAGATGCTTATTTCTCATGGAACAAAAGAATAAGAGGTATAAAATCAAGGTGTCAACACATCTGATATCTGGTGGGGACTGCTTTTCTGGTTGATAGTGCCTTCTTATTATGTTCTCCCATAAGGGAAAAGGTAAAACCAGTTTCCTTAGCCCTATATTATGCAGACACTAATTTCACTCTAGAGGACTCTGGTCTCATGAATTAGCACTTCCCAACTCCAGTACATCTTCACAATTTGAAATGTGAGGCACAACACTACATTCAGGTCATACCATTGGATAAAGTAATATAATTACAGATTGCAGGGCATGGCATTTACATATCTTGGAGGACGCATTATTCAAAGTACCACAATGGACATTATTATTTTCTACACGTGTCTTCAACAGTCAACTTTTGTTACTTAATCCTTCTTTCTAAGTTTTGAATATAAAAAGTAACCATCCATTTACTCATCACATAACCCTTTGTTGTAGTCACTTTCCAAATTCAGAACAAAATACTCAATATCCACAACATAAAGAAGGAGAGGAGGCCAGAGACATATTTCAGTGGCATAAGCATCTACCTGGAAGTAGTACTTACTTTGGTCCCTGGTATCAACAAAAAAAAAATGGAGTTATTTTAGTTCAGGGTTTCACTCTGTTAACAGCTGACTCAAAGGAAAAATTGAGAGCAGAATTGCAGAGTGAAGTGTGCCCAATCCACAGCAGTCAAGAAGTACAGAGAGAATGGAGAAACTTCAGAGGGTGACATGTCTTTCCAGGTAAGGACTCCAGTGATGGGCCACTTCTGGCCAGGCCCTACTTACCAGCACTTCCAGTTCTGAGTTCATCAGTGAGTTAATTCACTGACCAGTATAGCACCCCTTGACCCACTCACCTTGCACAACCCCATTTCTGAACACCTCATCCTTTGGGGGCATATTTTGTATCACAGTATAGCACGTTTCATTGGGTTTTTCAGTCCTTGTGTCATATTTCTCTAAATATCACTAAAGGAAAACCATATCTGACTCCTCTTCCTCAATTCCGTTTTCTTTATTCTTGTTTGTTTTTATTTTATTATTTTTTATTAGTTTGAATGGGGAAGAAATAGCAATCAGATAGTCGCACAACAGCTTAGTAGGACAGTTACAATAATTAATACATTGCATATTGTTGTCTTCATAGTAGTTGTTCAGAGCAAAAGATGCAGACACGGGTCCCGGTGGGATGGCTCAGTGGTCTAAAGTGCCTGCTTGGGAAAGCTTGGGCAGCTTCAGGGACCGCGGTTTGATCCCTGGCACCATATGCTGCGCCAGCCCTGCTCTCAGGGCGGGCTGAGCTGGCCATAAAAATGAGTGAATAAACAAAGGCTCTGAAACAAGAAAAAATAAATAAATAAAATCTAAAAAAAAGATGCAGACCTGATAACTTGTCTAAACACTATAAGTACAAATCTCTCATCTCATTAAAGTAAGAGGAGGTATTTATATGTAAAGTGAATTAGCCCATAATAGTAGTGGGTTATCAGCAGAACTGGGAATGTTGGAAGTTGTTGGCTTGAGCCTTTTATAGCTCAGCATATTAATATAGCTTTACTTTTTATGCCATATCATTATACTTTTCACTGGATGATTAAGACCAAGAAAAAGCAAGACCTATATTTCAAAAAAAAATAATTTTTTTTGTATCTGACAAGGTAAATTCCCCTCAGGATTTACCCTGGAACCATGTACAGCACTTTGTAAATCTGGGAATTTTCCCAAAAGAATTGAAAATATCATATCATAGTGATATTTGTGCACCTATGTTTATATCACCACAATTTGTGATAGTCAAATCGTGGAAACAATCAAAATGCCTGTCACCTAAAAAGTGGATGAAAAAGATGTGGTATTTTCATACAATAGAGTATTAATCAACAGTAAAGAATTGTAAACTGAAATCCTTTGTACATAAGTAGATATATTTTGAACATATACTAGAAAGTGAAATAAACCAGACCTACGTGTGTAAACATCATATAATCTCCCTAATGTAAGAACTCCAAAGAAATAAAAATGGAAACTAACAGCACAGCTAAATGGAAAGGATTAAACAACAAAGGGATAGCAAGCAGAAAAGTTAGGAAACATGGCAGGGGCAAACCATGCACTTCTATACACGGGGTGGTTAAGACATTTCTCCTACGAACCTACAACAGCTTTTTGACGCTAGCAAGTGATTGGTAGAATTCTCACCCTAACTATATATGCTAATATCTGTGAAGTAAGCAACTACACTGAGGATTGCATCGTGCAGTACTGAAACTATACTTAGAATAATTGCCATTATGGGTTTCTAGAAGTGTGCTGCTTCTGATTTCACATCAATTATTGCTAAACTCTCTCCGAAGTAAATGTTTGTTCAAAAATAGTAGTAAAAGAGAATAAGAGACAAGGACAAAAGGCCATAGCATTATTCTGCTACAAATTAGTATATGGCTAATTTCCTAAATTTCTCTGCAAAAACGCGCAACTATTTTTTCACATTCTACAGGGATTTCAAGTTTAGAATATCAATAACTGATTGAAGATATCTGTTCCATGTTATGTCTAAGTAGTTTGATATTTAGAAAGATAGTGACGTTAAGCACAACTACTTATGTTATAGGGAATAATATCATGAACCTTCTCTTCTGCAAGGATAACAACTTAAGTTTGCAGAACAAAAGATTAGCAAAAAAGGAGGGCTACAAAGATAACCAATATTTTGGCTCTAGCCCTTCATGGTGAGTGTAGTGGTTGATACAATGTGTCAACTTGTCTGAATGACTCAGCAGCCTGGTTCCCTGTTGATGGGAGCCCCACTCTGGGGTACAATTGGTTCTTCCCTGGAGTATCACCCGGGCCTGCCTAGGATATGATTGGATTTCTCCCTAGAACGGGATCAAGGGCCCGTCC
>PVJA010027283.1:0-20000 GCA_004027025.1 Myocastor coypus
TCAATGGGCCAACCTTGGACATTATCCACCTGCCTGACCTCTCCATCTTCTCCCCTGCTGCACTCCCGTGAGCTGTTCCCCCCAGTACTTCTGTAACTTCACATCCTACTTGTCGGCCTTCATATCTTAGTGTGCTTACAGGATGTGGTTTTGACCACCTGCCTTTTTCCTTGTCCTGCTGCTGCCTCCTCAGTGATACCGAGGTTGGCATCAAGAGAGAAAGAGAGCAGCATAGAAGGCCAGGGCTTAGAGCTCTGTGGGCCAAGTGAGAGGCCTACAGGCTCCTCACAATGAAAGAGTTCGGGGTGGGGTGAAGGACTCGGCCAGAGAGCTACTGCTTCCTTTACAAACTTCTGGGTATTTCTGGACTACTTCCTTTTTTTTGCCAATGATTCTATATTAATTTCATGGTAGCTTTTTAGGGGGAAAGGACACAAACAAGTGGGAGAAGTTTTACCTGCTTGCACAGGAAGGCATTCTGGCGAGGAACATACTTTCCTCCACAGTCTCTTCCCTTGGAGATCAAGATCTGATCTGAATCGAAGTGGCAGGCTTCCTCATGCTTCTTAGAACTATAAAAGCTATTTGTGAGTGTATCTAGACCGGCACCCAAACCCAGAACTTTCTGCAGTAATGGAAATACTCTGTCTGCGCTGGAAACAGTGGCCACCAGCTAACTACCTGCAGCCCTCAAGCTCTTGAGCTGTGACCAGGGCACAAAACTAGTGAATTCTTTGTTGCACCTTTTAAATTCATTTAAACTTAAGGGCCAGCCAGATAGCTCAGCAGACTGAAGTGCCTGAGTAGGCAGGCACAGGGGCCGAGGTTTGATCCCCAGTATGCCATACCGGCCCCGCCCCCGGGGCCCACTGAGATGCTGATTGGCACTGGGTGGGGTGGCTCGAACCTGTAATCCCAGCACTTGGGAGGCTGAAAACAGGAGGATCTCTAGGAGTCTGATCTGTGCAGTGAGACCCTGTAGACCCTGTGCTAAATACACTTTTACAAAAGATAAATTTAAGCGCCCTTGTACAGCTGCTGCATAGTTAAGGTCAGAGCAAACTTAACAGACAGGCCCAGTTAGGCAACGTAGCAAGTGCTCTTCTACAAGAGGTGGTAATAATAGCTGACAGACTGCGTCCCAACTCTGACGTAAGCGCTCAGTGCATAAGCCACCAGCTTTGCAGAGATTTCTGCCCTCCCCATCCATGGGCTGGTGCAGACCTCGGGTGGCCTGCCCAGGAGCTCACTGCCCAGGTGTGCAGAGGTTGTCCCTTTCCGCAGTGACCCCAGCTGCAGGAGAACACACACCGTGTGCTGGAGCTTGGCCTGATGCTTCGTTGTGTGGGCTTCACCTTAATAACTCCCTGCAGAGACCCAAAGAGGTGCAGAGGAGGAAGCTCACAGGTAGCAGTGTGGCTCCTGAGAGGTGCCCGAACCTCGCCTGGCACGGGGCAGCTGTGTATCCGTGCTGCCTGCTTCTCATCCTCTTCTGCCTTGCCACGTCTCTGCCTGGCCCCTCCCCCCTCACCTGCTCCCGGGATGGACCTTTTTAAAAATCTTGGACCCAGTTTGATTTCAGTGGATGATGATAGACTGAGTCTAATTTCAGTTTTCAGCCTGTGGAAAGCCGTTTTGTCCAGCACAATTTATTAAAGAAGTTGTCTTTCTTCCAGTGAACATGTTTGGCTCCTTTATCAAAGACAAGGTGGCCGGGTGCGTTTGCAGTTGTGTCCGCGTCTTCTAATCTGTTCCCTTGATCCGCAGGTCCGCTTTTTGCCAGGGCCATGTTGATTTTATCACAGTAGCTTTGTAGTTAATTTCAAGTCTGGGATTTTGATCCCTCCTGGCTTCCCTTGTTGGCCAGGATGGCCTTTGCTATTCTAGGTATCTTTGGTTCCAGATGAATTTTAGGAATGATTTCTCTAGATCTGTGAGGTATGCTTATGGTATCTTTGTTTGGGATTGCATTGAATCTGTGTACATTTTAGGAGTAAGGCCATTTTCACAGTGTTGGATCCTCCTATCTGTGAACAAGGAATATCATTCCATTTTCTGAAATCGTCTTCAACTTCCCTTTTCGGAGTGTTGGAATTTTCATTGTATAGATCTTTTGCTTCCTTTCTTAGACCGATTCCTAAGTATTACTTTTTCTCAGGGGAATGATATTGTGAAAGGTGTAGTTTTTCCAATTTCTCTCTCAGTGAGTTTGATTTTTGTGTACAGAAATGCCACTGATTTCTGGACATTGACTTTGTATCCCACTATACTACTACTGAATTTGGTTATTAATTCTAGAATTCTTTTGGTAGAGTTTTCGGGATCTTCCGTGGAGAGTATCATGTCATCTGCAGACAGTGGTACTTACATTTACGCTCTTCCCATTCCTATCCCTTTCATTTTCCTGTGTTATCTAATTAATGCTCTGGCCAGAGTTTCAGAATTATATTGAATAGGAATGGTGATAGTGGACATCCTGGTCTTTTTTTTTGAGAAAAGAGTGCGGTTTCCATTCTTTATTTTATGTCATCTGACTGGTACCGGGGATTGAACTCAGGAACCTGCGCTTGCCAAGTGAGCACTTTTTCTACTGAGCTATCTCCCCAGCCCAGGACATCCTTGTCTTGTTCCTGATTTTAGAGAGGCAGCTTTCAGTTTTTGTCCACTTAGTATGATGTTGGCTGTTGGTTTGTCATAGGCAGCTTTTATCAGATTGAGGTAAAGAACATCTATTCCAATTTTCTGGAGGGTTTTTATCACAAATGAGTGTTGGAGCTTGTTTAAAAAAATTTTTTTTTTCTCCATCTAATGAGATGATTGTGTAATTTTTCTCTTTGGCTCTGTTCATATGAGACTTTACATTTGTTGACTTGCACATACTGAACCATCCCTGCATTCCAGAGACAAATCCCATTTAGTCATGATGTATAATCTTCTCAATGACTTGTTGTACTCTGTTGGCTAGTACTTACTGAGGGCTTTGTGTCTATGTTTGTGAAGGAGATTGGCCTGAAGTTTTCTTTTTTGGTTGGATGTTCATCTGGTTTTGGTGTCAGTGTAATTCCTGCCCCTGGTAATGAGTTAGGGGGAATTTCTTCCTTTTCCATTTCCCTGAAGAGTTTGAGGAGTACTGGCATTAAATTATCTAAACTTCTTGTACAATTCAACTGCGAATCCAGCAGGATTTGGACTTTTTGTTGTCGTTGTTGATATGTTTTCAATTTTGTTGACTGATATTGAGTTAGTAAGAATTTTTATATGTTCTTGATGAAGCTTTCTTAATTCACGTGTTTCTAGAAATCTGTCCCTTTCTTCTGTTCTCCATCCTAGGAGAATAAATATTTTCAAAGTAGGTACTGATGTTCTCCTGATTTCCCATAAGATCCAAAATTTCACACTTTTCATTCCTTATTGCATAATTTAGAGGGACTTTTCCTCCTTTTTTGATAAGATTGGTGAGGGGCTTGACAATTTTGTTTAATCTTTTAAGGAAACAAAACTCTTTGATTCATTCATTCTTTGTACTGTGTTTTTAGTCTCTGTCACATTAATTTCTGCTCTGATCTTTATAATAATTTCCTGCCTTCTTTGGCCTTACTCTCTCTTCTTCTCCTGTAAGCTTGAGGTTCGTTAAGCTGTGTACTGTGCTTGTTCTGTTTCCCTGATGTGAGAATTCATCACTATAAATCTTCCTCTAAGGACAGCTTTCATTGCGTCCTCTAGGTTCCAGTAAGTTGTATCTCCATTTCTGTTTGATTGTAAATACTGTTTAACTTCTTGACTTTCATCTGTGACCCACTGGTTGTTCAGGAGGGTGCTATTTAATTTCCATGTGTTTATAGAGGTTTCATGGTTTCTTTTGTCAGTAACTTCCAATTTCAGTGCACTATGGTCAGATAACATGCATGGGATAATCTCGATTCCTTTGCATTTACTTAAGCATCATCTATGGGCTAGTAGATGGTCTACACATCCCATGGGTCGCTGAGAAGACTGTGTTCTGATGTTGTTGGGTGGAACTCTGTGTAGAGATCTAAGTCCATTTGTTCACAAGTTTGATTCGTTCCTGTTATTTCTTTGCTGATTTTTCTCTAGCTGACAATGGAGCGTTAAGGTCCCCATTACAATTGTGTTACTGTTTTCTTGAGTTTGTGCCTATTAATACTTTTCTTACATGGTTGGGTTCTCGCATATTTGATGCACACGTATTTATGCTTGCTTTCTCTTCTTCCTGCAGTCTTCTCCTAACGAGTATGTAACAGTACCCTTCTTTTATCTCTTTTGATTACTCTTGGTTTCAAGTTCATATCGTCAACAAACAGAATAGCTACTTCTGCTTTCTTCTGGGTTCCTGTCACAGTGAGTATTATTTCCTGTTCTTTGACTTTCAGTCCATGAATTTCCCTTTGAGTTGAATGTTGCATATAGCATATTATTGGCTTTTATTTTTTTGGCCCACTCAGCCACTCTGTTTTTTGTTTGTTTGTTTGTTTCTTTTTGATTGGTGATTTGAGACCATTTACACTAATGGTTATAGCTGATGTGTGCTGGCTTACCTTTGTCACGGCATTTTCTTGTAGTTGGTTCCCTACATTTCTCCTGTGTTTAATTGCTTGCCCTGCTTGGTGGGTTTTCTTTTTTTCTTTCTTTTTTTTCTGTTGTTTTTCTTTGAATTGGGGTCATTTTTATCTCTTTCTAGACTTTCAGTACTTTTTGTAGCAGTGGTTTGGTGGTCATGAATTTCTTCAGTTGTTTCTGGTTGTGGAAGTGTCTTATTTCTCCATTAGTTTTGAAAGGTTGTTTTGAGGAGTACATCAGTCTGGGTTGGAAGTTGTTTCCTTTCAGGGCCTGATATACTTCAAGATCTTCTTAGAATTTTTGTTTTGTTTTGTTTTTTCAGTACCAGAGATTGAACTTGAGACCTTGCGCTTATGGGGCCGACACTTATGCCACTGAGCTATTTCCCTGGCCCCTACTTCTAGCTCTTCTTGATGTAAGAGTTTGTATTGAGAAGTCTGCCATGATTCTGGTGGGCTTTCCTGTGTAGGTGATCTGTTTCTTTTCTCTATCAGCTTTTAATATTATGTTCTTGTGCTGAACTTCTGGGATCTTTATTATTAAAAGTCTGGCTGCAGATTTACTTTGGTTATGGCTAATTGGAGGTCTATATGCCTCACTTCTTGTATGTCAGCTTTTGTTCCCATGCTTTGAAAATGTCCTGGTCTTACATCTGCAAAGAGCCTCTTTATATCATTTATGTTGACTCCTGCTTTGTTGTTGATACCTATCAGTCTTATATTGTTTTTCTTCCCATCATTTTGCATCTGTTGAATTGTTATTTCCTGGTTCCTTGTTATTTTTTATCTTTTTCTTTTTTAAAAGTATTTAGTACAGGTTCTACAAGATGTAAAGGATATCATTGCGTAGATCAGACTCATAGTGATTCTCCTGTTTTCAGCCTCCCAGGTGCTGAGATTACAGGTGCACACCACCATGCCCAGTTTCAATGGCTGTTTTAGTGTCCCCTGAGCTCAGGACCAGCATGGCAACCCCGGCCCCTGAGTCTGCCTAAGCAGGTGCTTTAACCCACAGAGCTATCTGGCTGGCCCCCTTGTTTTTTTTGTTGTTTGTTTGTTTGTTTGTTTGTTTGTTTTTTTTTTGTCTTTTTGAGACAGGGTCTCGCTATGCAGCTCAGGCTGGCCTTGAGCTCACTTTTGTAGCCCAGGCTGGTCTCGAACTCACACCGATCCTCCTGCCTCAGCCTCCCAAGTGCTGGGATTACAGGCATGCACCACCACACCCGGCTCCCCCTTGTTATTTTTAACAGCTCTTTCCCTTCACAATTGCTAGCTGCAATGCTATCTTTAGGGTCTGAAAGTCTATCTGCAGTTTGCCAGCTTTCAATGGAATTTTTAATTGCTTTGATAGCTCTTTGAATGTTTCACGCATTCTAATTTTTCCTATATTGTTCACTCAAGGTTTCCTTCATTTTCCTGTGCTCTTCTCTTTTCGTTACCTATGTCTCCTTTAGATATGCTAACTGATTCATTCACTATGGTTATCGTTTCTTTCTTGAGCTGAGAGATTTGAGGGGAGGAGGGACCAGGGATGGAAGTCAGGCCTTGCACTTGCTAGGCAGGTACACTAAGCTATCTCCCCAGCCCCTGAGAGATTATTTATGATCTGATTTCCTCCAGAGCCTCCTGGAGCTGTTTCTTTGCTTCAGTTGCTATCATTTCAGAAATTTCAAGCACATGACTTTCAATTTCTTCCATGCGGATGTCTCCTGGATTTGTTCTGGAAGGTCTGAGATTGTATTTCTTCCTTTATATTGACATTTGTTATTTTTAAAAAGTATCTTGTTGTCTGTGATGATCCTTGTTGAATTTTGGTCATAGGTAGCTATTTCACTAATATCAAGGCCTCTCCAGGAACAGTCTGCTCTTCAGAGGTATCTTCTATGTGTAGGAGGTTCTTGGTTTGTGTCTGTTTCAAAGTCTTATCTTTTCTGGACCAGCAAGATGCTTCAGCAGTCTAAAGTGCCTGCTTAGGAAAGCTTAGGCAATCGCAGGGACCACAGTTCAATCCCCCGCACCACATACTGTGCCAGCCCCACCCCTAGTGTAGGCTGAGCCAGCCATAATAAGAAAGAAAGAAAGAAAGAAAGAAAGAAAGAAAGAAAGAAAGAAAGAAAGAAAAGAAAAGAAAAGAAAAACTAAAAACACCTTACCTTCCCAATTAATTGGGATGGAATGTTGGCTTCTGCTTGGCTCTGTCCCCAGTTTTAAGTGTAGGATCTGGTGAGGCTATTACCCCAGAGTGTTCCAATACTATTGCACAAGAGAGAACAACTGATAACAACAGGTATGACAGCTTAGCTACCATACTACAATTAGCAACGAGCACAATTTAGAAATGGATAAAATATAGTAACTATTGATTTTGTACATTAGACCATAAGAGCAAAGTCTATAATTAAATAACAGAACAGACCAGAGATTAGAAGTTTTCAATGTAAAGTGTTTCCCGTTGTTAGAGTGCATGTAACCTGAGCTTCTCCAGAAGAGCCAGCTACCCTTTCCCGGGCACGTGCCCGTACTGGCTGTCCATCCCACAGTGTGGGGGATAGGCCAAGACCCTGGGGTCCTCTGGCTGGAGTCCCCTCAATGGAGGTGAGTGGACAAGGCCCTTCCTCTCCAACTCGGCTCCCAGAGGCTCTCATGCTTGCCACTTTCTGAAGCAGTTCTGGACATCTTTTGTGGATGTCTTAAGAGGTTTGATTAAAAAAATGGTGAATGCCTCTGCCAAGAGCCGTCCAGTGGAAAAACAGGCTCAGAAAGACATCACACTGCATTCTCCTTCACTTACCGGATCTAGCACTGTGCAGGTTCTGGCTCTTCCCCAGAGTTAGAACAGCTGTAAAAGGTAAACAGCAGCAGGAGACCCAGGAATGCCCAAATCCTGTCTTAGGCCGGGTTCCGCCTCCCACAGACCTTCAGGCAGTGGATGCCCCCGGCAAAGCTGGCTCAATATGAGACACAGTGATCGCTGATTTAGTGTCTCAGTTACTGACTGTGGTGCAACCTACTATGCTACATGGTACTCAAACAGCCATTGAAATGTGCCCACAACCTTGTAGGTCAGCAACTGGGGAATGACAAGGTCAGGAAGTTCTTTGGGTCTATGTTGCATTCACTGGGATCACTTGCTGGCTATCTCTTGAAGGTGGATAGCTGATTACATGGTGTTTCTCCAGGGTCTTTGTCCTCTCCTTGGGGGTCTCTTCCTAGGGGGCTTCTTCATAAGGCCTGGCTTTCGTCACACCAGGTGACAGCCGGTTTCCAAGAGTGAGAGAGCAGAAACTTCTTATGTGAGATGAGATTCAGAATTGCTATGATATTCAGAAACCCCCCCCCCCCATCATATTCGAGTGGTCAAAGCAGTTGCAGGCTGGTCCAGACTTGGGGCAGTCGTACCACATGCCAGGAGGCAAGGGAAGCGTAGCAGCCATTGCCAAAAGTAAGCAGGCGCACCATGCGAGCTGGGATTGGGTCTATGTTAAGCATAGGGACCTCTCTGGAGCCACAGAGTGTCCAGGATCTCCTGGATGTGTGAGAAGCTAGAGGGCGGTTGAGGTCACAGCTCAGGGGATGCCCGCAAAAGGAGAAGATGGCTGGGCTTCCCACTGTGACAGGCTGGGTACACGGTGTCACCTGAAGAAGACTCCATACCTGCTCACTGACAAAGAGCCCCACACATGCCCCGAAACCTAGCTGGTGAAGAAGGCCTGGGTATCTGTCTCCAGACCTCGGATTCTTACTTCCTCCTTGGCACTATTTAGAGTATAGGGCAAGACACCTTTACACGCTCCCCGTAGAGTGAACACACACCAATTTCTTTTGAATCCATAACGCCTCGTTGCACTTTTCTTTACTGTCCTTTCAGAGTGCCAGACAGCATCAATTCCAGAAGCCTGTCCTCTGCATACTGAGGAAAGAGCACCCCACCCAGCATCCATCCAGCCAGTGCAGTTTTTTGTTCGGCTACTGCTGTCTGCCTGATGGTGTAGACACTGACGGCACAGGGACTTATCCCGCACAGAACCTGTATTCTAGATCCAAGGATGGGGGCAGATGACAACTTTGAACAAACAAGAGATCACATTATTTTAGGGATGGTTGAGGTGCTGAGGAACAGTTTTGCGCAATGAAACGTCTTGACTCTTAAAATAAAATTCACATCTCTAAGATGGCCTGACTTAGCAACAACTAGCATCATTCACCCTGTGGCAGATATTTCAAAGGTCCAAGGCTCAAGGGAATCTTGTTAGCCCCTTAAACTGGTGGTGTGGTCTGCAGTTTGCAGGCAAAGGCAGAGAAATCAACTCAAAGCTCTTGTGAAGTCAAACAGGCCTGGGTGGAGTCAGCTCATGCAGAGAATAAATCATTTCCTTGATTTTTTTTTTTAAAGAGACCACGGGGTGAAAGGAAAGCTCTGGCAGGGGCTAATGCAGTGGTATCTGTTCAGGCTTCGCTTCTCTTCCACCTCAGAGTTGTGCCCACCAGACTTCTGTTTGCAAAAAGAAGCTAATCCACTTTTTTTTTGTCTGTGCATTGATTTAATAGTATCAAACCCTGAGGTCCTCGTGGTCTGCACCTGGGTTGCTTTTTCCCCTAATGAACCAGGAGAAGTGGTTTAAGCCCCCGCCGCGTTCCCTATCAAAGCCGCACAATGATTAACTCAGGTCCCCTTATTAGGACCCAGCGGAAGAAAATCCCTTAGTCATCAGCATTGTGAAAATCCCAGAATGGTGAGTGTTCAATGGAAAGATTACCTTGGGCACCTGAAAAATAATGGAAGAGCTCAATAGCGAGACCATTAAGCCTGTCTACACACGCTAAGTCAGGTGGCAGGGTGGCGTAATTAGCCGGGACATTCAGGCCACAGAATCCATTTTGGACCTTCTGCCCTGACTCGGGCCGACTTATTCAAATCTTTTTCCTGGAGAAGCTATTTTAGGTCTCTCTATCTCTCTGCGTCTCTGTCTCTCTCTGTGTCTCTGTGCCTCTCTGTCTCTGTATCTCTGTGTCTCTGTCTGTCTCTGGCTCTGTGTGTGTCTCTCTCTGTGTCTCTCTGTCTCTGTCTTTCTGTTCCTCTCTCTCTGTTTCTGTTTCTCTGTCTCTCTGTCTCTGTCTCTCTGTCTCTCTCTGTCTGTCTCTCTGTCTCTCTATCTCTGACTAAGCAATAAAAGTAGTTGGAGAGAGCTTTTTTGAACTACCTAATGGGCCGTCTAGCATGCAGGAGGCCCAGTGTCGCTCCCTATTTCTTCTGTGATCTCAAGCCATATTGCTTTGCCTCTCGGAGCCTGTACCTCTTCTGCTGGTGACCAGGAGCATTGCTAGGTCCCCGCACCAAAGGCCATTGCGCGCCTTCCCCAGAACAGGCAGTGCTCGTGGCTCCGTGCCTGACGAGGAGCGCACATGCAGAAGGTTTCTGATCAGTCACTGGCTGGACTGAAGGGCGGCTTGTGCCTCCAGACAGCATCAAAGCAGGGGCCGGAAGCCAGGGCCGGCATCGGCATCCTGCAGCCCCAGGGTGGTGCTGGGCACCAGAAATGTCCCTTGTCCCAGGCGTGGGGGGTGGGGCTGGAGTGGGAGCACAGCAGGGGCTCACAGAGGGCTCCTCTCCCTAGCTCCATCCCAGCCTCACCAGCCTCTCCACTGCTATCCTGGCCCAGAGCTGGCTTTGTCAGGGAGGCTGGGGCTCAACTTGGGCAGCGCTACTCCAGAAGGGGTGCTCTTTGTTTGTCTCACCAAAGGGGAAGGGGTTTGCAAAGCACAGTCCCAAGAACCAGCACAACTAAGGTCACAGTCATGTCTCTCTGGGGGCAGCCGAGTCCCTGCCTAGGAAGGGCGCCGGTCAGCACGGTGGGGGAGGCCTCACCCCGTCTGTGTGCTGTGCCCCGGTGCACAGTGTGGTCTCGCCAAGCATACCTCTTGCTCTTGGCCATGACTACTGTGAAGGGCTGGAGGCAGTGGCCTCTCAGATGCCCGCACACAGCCATGCTGCAGGGGGAGAGCAGGTCCCTGTGCATTTTAAGGGCACGCTTCCCAGACCATGGGGTAACACACAGGACAGGAGGAGAGCCTCGCAACCTGAGAACCCACTCAGACACCTACCAGGAGCCTGGGGCGAGTCCAGCATCCTGCTTCTAGCCTGGGAACTAGAGGTGCACCGTGAACCTCACTGCTGCCATTAGGGTGGGGAACCTGTGCTCTGTCTGCACCTGGGCGTCAGCACACCCCGCAGCTGGAATAAGAACAGCTCCATGCAGGGCCGCCTGGCACTGCTGCACCCCCCAAGCTGGATTACCTCACTTACTTGGCCCAGTATCCTTCGGGGTAGCATTATTCTTCATCACCTCATTTACAGAAGCTAAAGAACTTGCTCAGAAAGTACCCCAGCTAGAAAATGACAAAGCCAGATTTCTGACTAAGCCAGTCCTCCCCCTGTCCTCCCTCGTCCTGTCCTCTTAGCCACTTCACCCATAGGTTTTTTTGTTATAATCAAAAAAAGAACTACATACACACACACACACACACACACACACACACACACACACACTTGACAATCATGAAAAAAACACATGGAGACAAAAAAAGAAAATACTGCAAAAGAGTACTTTTAGAAATAAATTTATGTTTTATTCATCAAGAGCACATTTACATGCCATGGACAATAGTCTTTGAGGGTCAGCCGGGCTGTCATCAATTTGGTCTGGACAGTGCCTCTGTGCTAATTTTCTGGCACTAATTCTAAAGCCCAGGTGGGGTTGGAGGATCTGCTCGCTGTTCTTAAATTGAGGCTAGCAAGAAGACATTTTCCTACGCATATTTAAAATAAGTGACACTCAGAGATAATGCTGTGGCCCCCGTGCAGCAAAGGGGCCCGGAGATCGCAGCCCGGCGCCCCGCCCACTCCCACTTGGCCACATCTCAGCCCGCCTCCCCTAGAGAACGCCAAGCTGCTGACCGTTTTCCCACAAGAAGGCCAGCCCCAGAGAACAGGAGGCAGCCCGAGAGGTGGGCTTTGTCTCACCTGGACAAAGAAAGAAGCCCGGAGCATCTTGCCCACATGAGCTGGGCTTCTCCAGCGCACAGGGACATCTGCATCAGAGCGGGCCCCTGCCTGCGACACTCAGCTGTCCTCCACGTCCAGTTTGAGGTCCTGGTACGTTGCTCTTTCAGCCTGATTCAGTGCTCTGGAACAACCATGGTCAAGGTCAGTCTCAGTGAACTCTGCGAAGATCATGGTCTCCCTGCCGCTAGTTCTTCCTTTTCTAAGACAAGACGCCCTTCCTTCTCTGTCTTTGCGCAATATATTTCTGAACGCTCATCAGTAACATCCTAAAGCTGGACAACAACTGGTACTGGACACTGTTCTATAAGAACAGAAGCACCGTTCACCCCGAGCTGTCTGACTCCCTTCCTCCACCAGGGAGTGGTGCAGACTCAGTAAGGGTGAGTGAGGGCCGCAAATGTCAAGCGGAAGGCGCAAGTGTGCGAGGCTGGGGGCCACCCATGCAAGAGAGAACTCGGCTTCCGTTCCTGACACGAGAGAGTGTCGCCTCCCCCAACGGTCTGGAAAGAAGCAGAATTTGACTGGTGTCATTCTCCGCTTTGGAACTGCATCTTGGTGATAAATGGAGAGTGGGTGTGTTTAAAGGTTGATCATTTCAGCTGTAGCAAAATGCACACCAGCTGCCATCGGGCACAGACATCTAGCTGAGGACAGTAACTAACGGCACCTGCTGTGGCCACGGGCGCTTGTTGTAACGAGTTGAAGGTTGGGAGTTCTAAGATTAGGAGGAACTTGGGCCCAGAAGACCACCTGTAGATCCTGGCTTCCTTGTGTGCTGACTGAGAACCTTGACAAGTAAATTCCTTAGCTTGGTTGGATTTATATTTTCTCTGACTAAGCGGGTAGCCCCCATGTCCCAGGACAGCTTGTAGCAGGAAAGTTTGCTAAAGGGTTTGGCAAAGTAAAAGCATCCTCAAATTGGCAGAGATGGTATCAATTTGGAAAGACTTTGGGGAGGAAAAAAAAATAGGCAATATGTCTCAGCCTCTGCTACAGTTTGTCTTTTTGAGACAGGGTCTCACTATGCAGTTGAGGCTGGCCTTGAGCTCACTTTTGTAGCCCAGGCTGGTCTCAAACTCGCACCAATCCTCCTGCCTCAGCCTCCCGAGTGCTGGGATTACAGGCTTCAGCCACCACACCAGGCTCCTCTGCTACAGTTTGGAGCAGGGATACTGAGGAAAGATTTGGAACTTAGACATTATTGGGCAAGCTATGGACAACCCGCCTCAGATCCCTTTAAGGACCCAAGATGCTTTCTTTGTCCCCAGGCTCTTTACAAGTTGTCAGCTCTGTATGTAACGACAGTGGTTCTGAGGTGGACCCATGCAGTGGCTTCTTGGTCTGCTCTTTCCTCTACAATGCCCAAGCCGGCCCCCAGCCCTCTCTCCCTCCTGCCTTGATCCACCCTAAGTGCCCTTTCTAAGCCTGGTACCAGAGGAGCGCATGGGGAGGAGGAACGGTGTGTCCTTGGCGCTTGTGACCTAGGAGGTGGCTTTACATGAATGGGCAGAAAATCGTCAGTGTGAACGCCCTGCCAAGCGAATGGGCTAAGGTTCTCAGAGGCTGTGGCTGGAGAACACAAAGCTCATCTTGGCTGTTGATGGTGACCTCGCGCTCCGCCCCCGTCTTGGTTACCTTTCTCTTGTTTCTGAGAGAAAACATCAAACACCCAAAATTAAGACAGGAAAGGCGTTCCCACTTCAAGGTGGCGAAAACACGGGAGGGGAAGACCAGTTCTCTTTCCTCTCTTACATTTGTATCCTGCATCTTGGATCGCCCTCGCCCACACCATCTCTGCCTTTCTTATTCAAGCCGAGGATGTTTACGAAGTGAGGACCCAGACCCCTGCTGAATCCTTTCGTTACAATTTCAAACTTCTCCAAAGGACAGGATGAACACCATCCCAGAGGCAAGGGCGGGCCGTCTTCTCCGCAGGATGTAGGACAGCCGAGGTAGTGCCTTGGTCCAGCTTCCAGACTTCAAGCCAACACAGTGTATCAATGCTCCGGCCACCTGGCGGCGCCTCCTCAGCTGTCTGCCCATCTGGCCAGACTCTCAGCCCTGCGGTCTCAGCTAGAAATCTAAGAACCAAGCCAAAGACAAGGACGTGGGTTCCCCAAGTTCAAATGGTTTAGGCACCCCCAGTACTTCTCATTCAACGCGGGGCTTTTCCTACCCTACCCTTAGCTCATTGGCTACTGTCACTTAGTCGAATTTGGAAGAGCACCACCGAGAAGAAGCACAGGGCAAACAAATCCGCTGGTCACTTTGCCCAGAACACCTTGGTGGCGACTGGTTATTAACATCACGTCCACCAAGTGGCAAGAGGACGGCGCCTGCAGGGTGGCAGGAAGCCCTCCCTGACCTAAGATGCAAGCCCATTCCCTAGTCACCCCTACTGCAGCCCAATGCGATGGGCACCATGTGTATTTCCATGGTGCAGGTCTGGCCACTGAGGCTCAGAAAGACCAAGTAGCCTGTGTAGGGCCAGTGGTGCGGCTGGGTTTGAACCCACATCTGAACTTCAAAAAAGACTTTCAGTAGTCTTCAAACACTATCCTGTACCTTTCCTCCACCTAAATTCAGGAGGCAGGACCAGGGCCCTGGAAGAGCCGCCCAGGGCTCTGGTACCCCAGCCTCCCACAGCAGGTCCCCCTGGAAGGAGGCTGCTTGGATCCAGCTTAGCTGAAACAGCACTGACCAAGCCCATCAGGACAACCTGGGCCTGATAATAATCACACAAAATCCAAGGGACAGGTGCAGCTGCCTGAGCAGCTTCTCTGGGTGGGTGAGGCCTTTGCTCATCAGCTGGGCTTAATCAGAGTCATCTTCCCTCCGCTTCAAAGAGGACAGCCGCTGGCGACAGAGTAGGAAAATGGCAAGTTGTGCGCTGACTCCCGCTCCCACCCCTTCTTCCCCTTTCGCTCTCCCTCTCTTCTCCAGAGCAGTGGCTATGGCTTCAGGAAAGAAAAAAAAAAAAAAAATGGCAGAACGGGTTTTGTGCTTTAGTAGCTTTCCATTTGTTCTGGTCAGTGTCTTGGCCAGCCTAGAGTTTGACTGTGGTGTGGCGTCGGGTTGCAAGCCATGGGGTCGCCCGCCTCACCTCTGCCTCTGCTTGTCTCCTCAGGTGAAGGCCGCCTCCAAGTATGTGGACGTGCCCGTGAGTATCTCACAAAGCTTCCCCCCCAGACTGCCGCTGGGTTCAGTCACAGGGTTTCCTTACTTATGGTGCTGCCCTTCTTTGTTGCTGCTGGACTGTATGATCCTAACTGGGATCATCAGAAAGAGGCCCTACTATGGGCTGTCTCATAGTACGAATTTTTTTTTCCAAAAATGAGGGCATGGTTTCCTTCCCGGGAAAGGGGGCCCCCAGGAGCTCCAGTCCCTTACATCTTCTTGGCTTTCTCTAGTCCTTTTCGTCCTGTTTTCCTCCAGCCCACCTCCCTCCTGGAGACACCTTGGGAGTAAGGCGCTGAGCTAGAAATTTGCACAAGGGCACCAGTACTTTTTTTTTTTAAACAAATAATTTCTGAATTTGTTCATTTTGGGATCCATGCTGCAATTGTTTTAAGAAAACCTTACAAAAAACTGCTTGTAATTAGTGCAGGCCTCATTAAGGAAGAGAGCCCTCAAAGTTGACAGATCACGCACTCCAAGGTGCCCAGAATTTACATTTAAATTGAGGTTAAGTTCTACACATGAATGCTAAAGTGTGGGATTACCTGTGAGAAACCAGGATACATTTATAGACAGACTTTGTCCTGCCTATTAGCAAAACAAAATTGGAGAGATTTAAATATATTCCAATAGAGGGGGAAAGAAAATGATTCTGTTTCTCTATTTCTAACAAAAGAAGTGTGAGTCTATTATAAAATATTAAATTTAGAGAGCTTATCTCAACAGCTGCCGAGGGCCTCGTACTGAACGTTTCTCATTCTGAACGTGGTTAAGTAGGCTCCTTGTTCAAATACTTATTTGTTAAAATTTGTTTTTTTTCTAAAAGGATTTATATTAACATTTAAATTCATTTCCCCAGGAAGCTAAGTATGTAATGGTTTATTGGCTTATTTCTCAAAGGAAGACAAAATGGAAAACTGGAGCGAATTTAGCATTAGCATATATTTTGTTTGTTTAATGCAAGAATGTACAATCAATAATTATGCTTTGAATTTATATAATACTTCTCATCAAGGGACCTCCGGTTCCTTGTGTAGGTAGAAGAGCAGAGAGCAGGAAAGGCCTCCAGCCCGGCAGCAAGGAGGGAAGCTGAGCGATTTACCTTCTCAAGGCTCAGAGCATAGCCTTCGTCCTCAAGGGTCCAGTGTCTCCCTCTTTAACATGAAACAGGGGTGCCTGACCCATGGCTCAGCTATGCAGATGAAAAGGCACTGTCCGCCACATGTGGCACTGGCCACACTTTGTGGCAGTGAAGGGTACATGGTGGTAGGTTGGGAATGGTGGTTTGCCACCCAGGACGGAAACCTGATGCATTCGCAGACCTCGGCAGCCGTCCACCGGCCTTCAACAGGGCCTGGGATGGAAATTCTAAGCTCCTGACACAAGGGTGTGGTGTCAGAGTGTTTTCCACAGGTCTTCAAGCAGAGGGGAAATTGCCACAGCAAGTTATAGAAAGGGACCTGTAGACCCACCCCAAGCACAAGGAGAAGTTTGATCTGGCCCCCGCTGTTCGCAGCAGCCTCTGGTAGGGTGAACTTCAGGTGAGGGGCCTTGGGAAGGAGTCCCGCAGAGTCCAACAGCAGCAGCTTCCTGGGAGTCGGCATCAGGATTCCTGCAAGCTGGGCTCATAGTCACTGTAAAGATGAGGCCAGAGGAACACGAGATCAACAGGCAAGGGCCTTGACGTGGAGTCATTCACAGATTCCTGCTGTTAGAAGCCACGTTGGGCAAAGAAAAAGGAAAGAGGGAGCCAGAATTAGGAGAATATCCCCCTTGCAGAGAGGCAAACGTAAGGCAGCTTGTCCCCAGGTGTGGTGCATCTGACCAATGACGTGCGGTCTAAGTATAACTATTACGCACAGCACCCAGAACTTAGAAAGCACTCCATAGGTGCTGAGCTCTGTTCTAAGCCCTTCAGTCAAAATCCTTCTAAGTATCAGATTTTATCGATGAAGAACAGGGGCTGGCGAGATAGCTCAGCGGTCTAAAGCGCCTGCTTAGGCAACCTTAGGCCACCATAGGGACCTCGGTTTGATGCCTGGTACCACATACTGTGCCAGCCCTACCCCCGGGGCGGGCTGAGCAGGCCACAATAAATAAATAAGTAAATTAGAAATAGGTGATGAAGAATCTGGAGCACAGAGAGGTTCCCCGGCTCAGGACCACGAGCTGGTCATCCATCGGCAGAGCTGGTATTTAAGGCACTGTTTTCAACTCTTTCCTGCTACTGGATGATTTTTAATGCAGAGACACATGTCTTTATTTTGATAGTTGAGTAATTATTTGGTATTCAGAAATACATGATTAACACATCAAACTCATTGCTGCATGATTATTAATGGCTCCGCTCCACGCTGAACTTTCGGTTGATCAATATGTTCTTTTATAGCTAAAATTATAGTGAATGTTTTTTAGTAAGTAAAGAACACAGAAAATAATAGCACGTGATACATATTGGTACTATATGTACATTGTTTGTGTATAGTAAGTGATAGTTTATTTCTAAAGATAGCCTTATGAGGGGGATATTTATTTCATCATGTTTTACAGCTAGGGAAACTGAAGCCCAGAGATTAAGTAGCATGCACGAGCGTTCCTGAGTAGGAAGGGAAGATTTAGGGGCTATCCATTGGATCTCACCCCACTTTGTACCTGTCATTCCTCTCTGGAAACTTGAAATCAGCCCTGGTGGGGGGTTTTACACCATGGAAATTGGAGAGCCCTGTAAATCGGGCCATGGTTTTTCATGACATGCTTGGTCTTAAAGACCAAGTTCACCCCACCACTGACTCGCACCTCATCAAGGAGCGTTTCCTCCAGCCAGAGGGCACAGCAGTAAGATTGATCATGCTCGTGATTTGTTGGCTTCTTTTTATTGAGATTTCCAAACCTGGGCATCAGAGATTCTGCTTCAGAGGTTCTGGGATACAGCCTGGAAACCCCCTTCTGTGAAGTCCTCACATAATTAAGGCTTGCAGGGGGAATATTGAAATTTGAGTGGCTTACCTCTGACTCGGGACTATCCTAGTAGGAACAAGCTAAGATTGAAATGTCCTACTTTTCCCACGCCGCAGAGTGGCTTATTCACAAACTATGTCTTCCACACACAGTGGTGTTAATGCTACAGAAACTTCTATTTCTTCAACTGTTTCCTAACATCTGTGTCATAGCCTATCAAGCTGTCAAAGACACATTTAAAAACCGTCATCAAAAGAAAACCTACTAAGTGTGGGCAGCAGTGTGGTGAGCAGCTAAGATGGCAGCGCTTCTGCAGCCCAGTAGACCAAGCTCAGCTTGTTTATTAGTAGCTTTTACTTTCGATGTTCTGATTCCAGCCTACTTAAAATGCAATCTATATCCTTCCTGCTTTTTTTTTAATCTATTCTTTTAAGCAGCATGCCACTGACTGTCATCTCATCTTCTCTGGATGGCTCAGGTTCACCACTTATAGGTCTTACCCAGCAGTGGCAAAGTGACCTGCACCCCCATCCAGGGCCTCCCAAGCTATGGGGCAGCTGCCAGACCCCAGACCACAGCAGTGAGGTCCTAGGTAGGTCTGGTGTTGTGGTCTAGCAGCCTGCTCTGCAGGCCAGGGACAGCAGCCAAAGTGGGGGGTGTTCCTTTATCAGCGTATCTACCTGCTGGGTGTGGTGGCACATGCCTGTAATCCCAGCCCTTGGGAGGCTGAAGGAGGAGGGTTACTCTCAATCTGAGGCCAACCTGACCTACATAAGTGAGTTCAAGGCCAGTCTGAACTACGTGGTAAGACCCTGTCTCAAAGCAACAATTTTAAGAAAAAAGCGTATTTGCCTATCAGTTTTTCCTTGTTCATGCCTGACCCATCAACGGTTGAAACCAAACAGGCTGGAATCCCACATAAAGCTAGTATGGAAGGAAGATAGCCGTGAGTGGGAGGCTCAGGACTGCTATGGGAAAACACACTTTTCTTACAGATTTTATCTTGACATAGGCTCCACGGAGACCCCTCTTTTCTTCTTGGATCTAAAGTAGATTCTAAGGCTGGGGAGACAACTCAGTGGTCTAATCACCTGCCTGACAGGTTTGATCCCCAGTACCATACCATGCCAGCCCCACATAGTGTGGGCCACTGAAACCAGGCATGATGGCGCACACCTGTAATCCTAGCCCTGGAGAGGCTGAGATATAAGGACCACTGTGACACCAAGCTGTATAGTGAGACCCTTTAAAAAGAAAAAAATTAGTAGATTCTAGGGCTGGGGAGACAGCTCGGCAGTCTAAGCACCCATCTGGCAAGTACAAGCATCCAGGTTTGATCCCCGGTACTGCATTCCTTGCCAGTCCTAGACTCCATGCTAGCCACTGAAACTGGGCGTGGTGGTGCATGGCTGTAATCCCAGTGCTGGGGAGGCTGAGACAGGGAGGGCAGTATGAGTTCTAGCTGCATAGCAAGAACCTGTACCAAATAAGAAGTTTTTTAAAAAATTAAAATTAAAAAATGTAGATTCTAAAGTATTTAAGGTTATGATGTGGAATAAAATTGGGAGAGAAAATAGCATAGTAACCCATGTTTGGGTTGCAATTTACGACTGTCAAGGCATTTTCATGAACATTACTTTAGCAGATAATCAATAATCCTTGAAGGTAAGTTGGGGAGCTGTACCAATCCCATTTTACAGATGGAATCACTTAGATCCAGAGAGGTCTGAATGATCTGTACAGGTTCCCGTTTGTGGAGGATTCAGACTCCATCCAGTGGATTGAAGAATTTTGAAAAGGCGATGAGAGGAGGACCGACGGATTTGTTCACGGACTGGTTCATTAGTAGATGTTTACTGAGGGCTTACTATGTGCTAGACATCGTTCTAGAAGCAGGATCTACTGTAGAAAACAGACCATAAAGGTTTGGTATCTCTGGAGCTTAGTTCTAGTGGAAGAAGTCAGACAAAAAAGATGAACCCAACAAGTGTATAATACAACATCAGCTTTTGACAAACACAGGGTGATATGAGCTCAGTGGAATTTTTTTTTTTAAATCCAAGTTTTAAAAACCTGAATGTAATGTCCCTTTGAGGACAGGCAGCCATAGTGAAAAGAGGGGGACTAGTGACAGTAGCCATCCTGGGTGTCCGTGTAACATTCTGGTGTCGGACGGGCTCATGGCCGGAAGCTGGCTATGGACTGGAGCTCCAGGTACAGCTGCT